>JANAVB010020170.1:35000-39008 GCA_029216955.1 Iris pallida | reverse complement strand
CGTTGACTCTGGCACGCTTTCGGTGCAAAGCGGGTCCAACGGCGGACATCATTTTTGTCCGAAATTACCGTTTCCCCTGTATCCAGAATTGGACTTAGGACAGGTAATACTAGCTAATTTAACTATTCGAGATCATTGGTATTGTTATTTCAGCATCCGGGGACTGTTGTACGGGTTTTGACTATTGTGGCACATTGAGAGTTTCAGACTGTCGGTTTCACCAGCAGAGGACCACAGGCGAGTACAGTTTATTGTCTGCATTTCGATATTGATTTCATAATTTCATGATTGGCCATTGGTATGTGAATTTTTATGATAAATTGTTGAGTCGGGAATAAGAAGTACCAAAGATGGTGATCTGACCTTAGACAGTGTAGACAGTAATTATTATTGCAAAATAGACAGGTAGACAGTGATTTATTATTACAAAGTAGACAGTGTAGACCGATGATTATTGTATTTAAAACTGTGTAGTTCGTGATTATATTTTGTAGACAGTGTTCTTTATTGCATATTAACTTTAGACAGTGTAGACAGTGTAACATTAGACAGTGTAGACAGTGTAACTTTAGACAGTATAGACAGTGTAACTTTAGACAGTATAGACAGTGTCGCATAATTGTCCCGAGACCGATCACATATCAAAGGTACTTTTAACAGTTGGGAAAAGTATTTGTGTCTATTTATTGCTATTGGTTTTTCGTATTACTGTTATTTTCAAAACTCATGATTGATGTCTAACCTTTGTTTTATAGTAATTTTCTTATTTGAAATTGTATTCAGTGAATTGTGCTCGTTCCATTCCTGACTGGAAACCAACATTTTTAGGTTAGCCGGGATTCACTTAGCTTGGGGAGTGACGGGATAATTGCAGACAAAGCCTAGAGACTAGTAGATAGTGAGTTGTAGTCATCATTTATTTGTACAAGTTTATATTTTTCTACAAATATAAAACTTGTGATCATTGTAAAAATAAATAATTATGTGAATGAGCATTACTTGTGATTTGATCTTCATGGCCGTGACAGCGTTCTACCGCCGATACTGCGGCGTAGGCTGGCTTGGACACGTCTCGTATCCGTAAAAAAAATGGTGCAGGTCGTGACAAGTTTTTGTGGTGGCCATACTGTGTCAGTCTTTGCAAATCTTGCGAACTCGGATAGTACTTAAGTTGTTGTACTATTGCGAGCCTGCGACTAGAACGTGCTCATTCACGAACAAGGATTAATTTAAGTGAATGACTAGGACTAGGAGTCCCTATACAAATTTACTGATGGGTAGTCTAGGCCATGGAATTTAGATAAGGAGTTATTAATTTTGATAGTTTGTCAGATCCCCATAGGTACACTATTATCTCTTGATTGGAAGATATGGTCCAATGTGGATAGATTATTCACTTGGAGAGGCAGAGCTTCCTGGAATGATGATCTCACCTAGATAAATTATTTAATTCCTTCTCCTTGCTCTTTAGATATCATCAGATCTTACCGAATTGCCTATTTAGTTCCTAATTTGCCTAGAATTATTTTTTTATAAAATTTCGATTATGTTACCCATGTATGACCACCGAGTTAGTTCGATTCAAGTTTTTCCTCAAAGGCTGAGTACATATGAATAGATACTAGGATATTTGTATTTCTGTCTCGTATTCCTCCCTGTTAAATCTTTTATGTTAAAGGGTTGTGAACGATCAAAAATACCTACGCTCTATTTCATAGTCAACATGTTTGAATCTCTAGAAGCTAATGAATTATTACAGATATAGTTAAAGGAATGTTAGTTAACTCATAGTGGCTAGACAGCAGTGCACTGTCGCCAATTACCTGAGAGTGGGAGAGTGGGTTCACTGCAGCCGGCAGCGCACTGGCAAGACAAACCCATAGAATGAAATCGTTTCGAAAGAATCATAGTCTATGGAACATTGCAGAAACTATGTTCTCGTTGACTTCTTTAGATCTAGATACCCTTGTGTCAATACAGGTAGAGTGTCTGATAGCCTATCACATTGAATCACGAAACTAAGGGTTTACCTCAGCTAGAGTATACGGGCGTGGCGTAATCCGCGGTGAAATAACTTCAAACATGTTACAGTTTGGGATACCATAGAGGATAGGACAGTGCCCTGTATGTTCTATAAGATCCGAAGCCAATAGTAGTGGAAGTTCTGTGAGATTGGGTAGCGTGTCTCTCGACCTAGCATTCGTGGTCCTTGTGATCTATTGACGAGGTAATTGTCTAACACTAATAGGTTTACCTAGAACATGAAATTTAGAATGTCCATAACCCATTAGTCAACCAAGTCCTTGTGGATAGGAAGATAGTAGGAAGACCGTATAAGCAAGAACACCGGATAAGGTTTGATTCTCACAAAAGTCGAACTACTTATGCCTTCTTTCAAAAATCTCGCATAATTGTATTCGACTAGCTTAACAACGCTGCTGTTATAGCTTAGTTTTACAAGCTTACCCTTTTATCGAGCTTGATTCAAGACATATGTTTATTGGGGACGCCGCTAACTTATGTCTAATCAGAATCAGTGTATTATGGTCTGATCAACCATGATGCATTTGGTTCTCTCTTCGTTAATTACACTACGTGGATGGAGATATATAGGTATCTAGGATCTCATCCGCGATGCTTGACAATTCCTCTTGAATTATACGTTCGCCTTTGAATCACGTGATTGTATTCAGTAAGATCCTTCTTGAACTCTTTCTTGTTTTTGTCTTTCACTGATTTGGAAAGACAAAAGCTCGTAATTGGTAGAGAGATACCGCGTACCTCCAGGGATATAGTAGTTGTATACACAAAGGTAGTTATCGTCAGCCAGCCATGTGATTGAGTTATTCGTTCTCCTCTCGACCCCAAGCTGTTATCGGGACTTTCAAGCCATCTGAATTTGAGAATGATTAGGGTTTTACCCTTAGTCGTAATGCCAACCCAGGAGACTATCTATTCTCAAGAAACGATTCATTGTGTCTCTAAATATTGCCTTTACTTTCAACCCTTATGCCTTGACTCAACCGTCCCTCGACCAAAGCCCACAGTTTAGACATGAGATGAATAGACAAGGCTAAGGACAATAATTTATCGTGATTATGGTAGGCACTCATTCCGAGATTGGTTTCCAACAAGTAATACCCTAGTCACGTAAATTTTATTAAAAGCCTAACTAGTATGGGAACCCACAGTCACTAGCTTACCCAATACCATAGCTTAAATACCCTGTCATATTATGACCTACCAGTTGTCAACAACAATACATGATCACTACAACTCTTGTGACAATAGTATGGCAGGTTGACACCAATAGAGTTCACGACTCAGTTGATAGAATTTTCTTCAGCGATGTGCCTTAGAGTTGGTTACCCCGTCGATAACCCTTGTATACTATGGACGAGTAGATCATTCTATTTTATCAACCATGTGTCATGTCACACTCGTTTTTCAATTATGGAGGAACGATCCTTGAATTGACTTATATCCACCGTATTCCGTGTGCCGTGCCTTATTCTTTTTTAACAAGAGTCGATACAATACCCGGACTTTTGGAATTCTTCTAGCCTCATTATTTCCTAAAACCATATCCTAGCTTCTAAGATGGGTAGACTGTAAGCCTCCTAAAATTTTTTAGGATATACGAGGATTTTCGATTGATTAGAGTAACTTCCATAGGATGATGATTAGTACCCTTGGACTCCCACATTTCTTTTAGATCATTTTGTGTCCCCGGACGTGGTCATTAATATCGGAGCACGAGACCAGCTGTTACCTTCCAACAAATTTATATGTAAGATTGTCACGACCCGTACCCTTATGAGGGGCACGAGCACGTGGGTACGTCCAGCCTACGCCACAGTATCGGCGGTAGAACGCTGTATATAACGCCTGTAAATACTACGACTAACAGTATAAGGTACCTGTACAGTATATACTCTCCGAATGGAGGTGACATATCAATACAGTCCAATCACAAAAACTAAGGTAGATAGCTCAGAAAGAGAACAT
>JANAVB010020170.1:2500-30000 GCA_029216955.1 Iris pallida | reverse complement strand
CTCTTCAGCTCATCGAATGCAGCCTGACACTCAACAGTCCAGACGAACTCCACGTCCTTCCAGGTGAGTCTAGTCATCGGCTCTACAATCCGTGAGAAGTCCTGGACGAACTTCCGGTAATAGCCAGCCAAACCCAGAAAGCTCAGAACCTCGGCAACTGAACTGGGCGTAGACCAAGACTCCACTGCCAAAATCTTTCTCTGGTCTACTAAAATCCCGTGCTCGGTCACAACATGACCGAGGAACTCCACCTGGTCTAAGAAGAACTCACACTTCGAAAGCTTCCCGTAGAGATGCTCCCTCCTCAGAGTCTCTAACACAACTCTCAAGTGCTCCTCATGCTCCTGCATCTTCGAATAGATCAAGATACGTCTATGAAGACCACCATGAACTTGTCAAGGTACTGATGGAATACCTTGTTTATCAAGTTCATGGACATCGCAGGAGCATTGGTCAACCCAAATGGTATCACTGTAAACTCATACTGGCCGTACCGAGTCCGAAATGCCGTCTTGGGAATGTCATCCGCCTCACCTTCAGCTGGTGATACTCGGACCCCAAATCTATCTTCGAAAAGACCTTTGCCCCACTCAGCTGATCGAACAAGTCGTCGATCCTTGACAAAGGGTACCTATTCTTGATAGTGAGGTTGTTGAGCGCCCGGTAATCAATGCACATGCGGGATGTACCGTCCTTCTTCTGTACAAAAAGGACTGGCGCTCCCCAGGACGAAGAACTGGATCTGATGAACCCCTTGTCCTGCAGCTCGTCGACTTGCTTCTTCAGCTCTATCAACTCGCTGTTGTTCACCCTATAGACATGCTGTGAAATAGGCTCGGCGCCCGGCACCAAGTCTATAGTGAACTCAATGTCCCTGTCTGGCGGCATCCCCGGCAACTCCTCGGAAAAGACATCCGAGAACTCAGCAATCAACGGATGTGGCAAATCCTGCCCCGCCAACAAAGCTCCACAGAATCCAGCCTCCGGCTCGGCTGTTCCTCGAGCAAACTCGATCTCTGGCTCTCCCGGCATCCTAAAAAGAACTCTGCCTCTACTGCAATCAATGCTAGCATGGTGCATGCTCAACCAATCCATACCGAGTACTATATCGTACCTCGGTAGGGGCATTACGAGCAGACACGCACTCAAGTCCCGGCCTCTCAGAGTGACTCTCCGCCCTTACAAATATTATTAACCAGGATAATACCTCCCCCGGTCATAATCTTGCAAGTCCTACCCATATATTCAGCAATAATATTGTGTCTCAAAGGAAAAGAAACAGACACAAAACTATGGGTCACCCCAGAATCAAACAAGGCGAAAGCAGAGAAATAATCGGGAGAACATGACCTGCTACATATCTCCCACGGGCTCTGCCTCCTCTCTGCTGCCAAAGCGAACACCCTGCCGCGGGTGCTCCCTTCTGGTGCTGAACAAAGCGCTGCTGCTGGGTCTGAAGTGGAGGACCCCTCTGCTGAACTGCTGTCCTCTAGCCGGCTGCGCTCTATCCTGGCCTCCTCGGACTCCGCAAAAATGGCAATCCCTCAGCTGGTGATCGGGCACCCCACAGTAAAGATAGACGCCCAATCTCTTCCTGTAAGCCTCCCTGGTGTGCCCCGGCTTCCCGTAGAAGTCGTACGGAGTAGCCGGTCTCTGGCCCTGTGGTGCTGCTGGGCACGTGCTGGTGCCTGCTGAATCTGCAACAGAGGCTGCTGCTGCTGGAATGACCTCTGCTGATTCTGAAAGTAGGGGCGCTTGGCCGGTCCCACACTGGAACTCGCACCCATAGCATCCGCTCCTCTTCGGCCTGAGGCCAAAGTCTCCTCTGCGATCTGCGTGTCCATCAATATCTGATCGAACATCGCGTCACGGCGACCCGAGGTACGGGTGCGCACTGCATGAATAAGTCCCCTACGGAACTTACGAGCCTTCTGCCCCTCATCCTGGAATATCGGGTGCAAACCTGCTAAGGCGGAAGAACTCAGCTGCATACTCGTCCACCGACGAGTTCTCTGCACTAGACCACGAGCTGGCCTCCAATACTGTAAGAGCCACGTCCGGGAAGAACTTCTCCTTGAAGAGCCTTCGGAAGTTCTTCTATGTCATCCCTCTCACGACGTACGAGGATTCGTGCGGTACCATGTCAGCACAATGTCGAAGAATCGGCTGGCTACGGCCGAAACCCAAAGTGCTCTAGGAAGCTCTGCCAGCTCCATGCTCTGCTGTACATCCTCTAGCCAGTCGTCTGCATAAAGGATGCCCTCCATGCCTGTGAAGTCCCTGGAGCTCATCTTCCTAAAGTCTAATACTGTCCTCGGCCTGGATTGCTGCTGGTACGGCTGCTGGCCAGTAGGGCCCTACACCGTACCCGGTGCCACTCTCTCTACTGCTGCCAGTGCAAGCTGATGCGAGTTCTCCATACTCTGCCTCAGCATCTCGATCTGATGGTGTGACACCTCCAACTGGTGCTGCGACGCCTCTACCTGGGCCCACTGTGTCTCTATCATCTGCTGAAGAGAAGGAACATATGATATGTATCCGTCGGTATCGGTGGTGGTGGCGGCAGTATCTCCGAAACGACGACCGAAACCCTCTGGGGTGGAGGTGGTAGACCTCCCTGTGCAACTGCCAGGGCCTCTGTGATAGTAGAATCACTGGGGGCAGTCTCGTGAACCTCCTCCTCAGCCTGATCAGATCTCTCGGGCAAGCTACTCGATCCGGTGGCCTGCGGGTGCGTCTTCGTCATCCTGGAGACGAATTAAAACAAAGAGATCAATATAGCACATGAGTAGATTTATCAAAGAAGGACAGTTATTTAATACAAGGTGAATAATCATGATAATCAAAAGATCGAAAATTTCTTAGGTGTGATTGAGAAACTCCTATCATGTCCTAGGTCCTACGTTCTAATTGCAGGCTCGTAATTAGTACTCTAAGTCGAGCACCATTACGAGATCGCACTAATTGCGACACTGACCTGCATGGGCCACCACAAAAACGTGTCACGACCTGCACCCTTATGAGGGGCACGAGCAGTGGGTACGTCCAGTCTATGCCGCAGTATCGGCGGTAGAACGCTGTATATAACGTCTGTAAATACTACTACTAACAGTATAAAGGTACCTGTACAGTATATACTCTCCGAATGGAGGTGACATATCAATACAGTCTCAATCATAGAATAAAACTAAGGTAGATAGCTCAGAAAGAGAACATATGATAGATGAAAGAGTAAATAAGTCCAGAGTCTAATACAAGCCCAGATACAACATCACAGGGTCTCAAAATATAATGTAGAAGCTAAAGTCTAATAAAGCTAGCTGGATCACAGTCCAGTCAAACCTAGCTAATCTACACTACTCTGGAAGTACAAATCTAGTGGCTCTACTATAAGGCCACGATCCAAGGCTACTCCATCTGACTCGAGCCCATAATAGGTCGAGCAGTCCGACTCAGAGTCATCTGTAATATATAACGGTATCCTGTCAGGAAAATGAGCAAGTACAAGTACTAACAGCAGTTCCATATGAATTGACAAATTCTATAAGAGACAGTATAATGAACTACAAGACAAAGATAATGAAGACTTGGGAACCGTTCGAAAGCTGAGTTACAACCCTTAAACCAAACAAGGATCGGGGCTGTAACTCTTCTCCCGAGCGAACTTAGTCTCCAATCAAGATACAATGTAAAGGCATGTAGAGCATGTGAGTAACTGTATATCATGGCATGGTGAAGAAATACTGAATGTAGAACAGAGCAGGATATATGATAAGATAAGTAAATATAAAATGTGACTTGAATTATTAGAGCGATATGTGATCGACTTGGGATAAGTGACAGGATAGGCTATCCACTTCGCCCGACAATCCGCGGTGACCTCAACGGAGAGTCATGCCGGCCAACCTGGATAACGAGCACAAGACAAAAGGATCTCGCTACACCCTTCGTAAGGGAAGAGTGGCGCGAGCACATGAATAGTGACATGGTGGCTTGGATCCATAGCCCCTACTAATTCTCTATCCCCGAATAGTATAATGGATCTGGACATGACATGTCATGGCACGTGATTCCGTAAGAGGATAGCAAATCTCCTTAGAAATCGGTGTCTATACAAGTACAGGGAACAAGACAGGAAGTGTACCAATATACCCAGAAATCTAGGAACAACATCTCATATCATGATCCAACGTGTACTAGTCCGTGAACTATCGTGACTGAGAATCAAGTAAGACACTACGATTGAATCGGATATAGCAGATACGAACAATGAAAACTATCAGTGAATGTACTCGCCTGTAGTCTTGAGCTGTAGGGTATATCAATGCTCAGAGCGGTAATCAAAAACCTAAAGATGAGATACTGTACGTTAATTTAGGTTTAAACAAGTTTATGAATGATTCACAATGAATGATATGCAATCTAGGTCAAACTAGGTCCCACTGAGTCATACTAAGTCGTGTCAAATCAAATCTAGGTCAAATCAAGTTATATCAAGTCAATCTAAGTCAGACCAAGTCAACTCTAGGTCATACCAGTCATCACAGGTCAAAACAAGTCGAAAAAGTCAAACGGGGTCAAGAGTTGGCCTACAGTTGACTTTTGGTCAACTGGTCAACCCTGGTCAACTCTGGTCAACTCTAGGTCAACCCTAGGTCAAACTGGTCAAATGTTGACCAACAGTTGACCTTTGGTCAACTGGTCAACTCTGGTTTGGATTTGGTCAACTCTGGTTTGGATCTGGGTCAACCGAGCCAAAATCGGTTCAAATATGACATTTATAGGGTGTACCAACATGCCACCCAAGTTTCAAGTCAATCCTACTATCCGAACTCCGTATCTCGAAATTACCCGATTACCCCTTAACATTTACCCTTAAACCGTTCTAACTTGACGCCAAGTGGCTTTCCCTTAGGAATTCCACTCCGTGCTTCCTAGGATAGTAGGGTACTAGCCTATACAACCATTACCTACCAAGTTTTCTAGGGTAAGTGGACATCCAGTCCATCTTACGGTCCGAATCGCCCGTTTACCCGTTGACTTGAATATTTGAAGATACGGAATGGTACGGTGCGATACCGTCTCCCTAATCCCACACGCAACCCCGATTCTAACTCCGAAGCCTACCCACAAAATCTAAATCACATTATCTAAGTCCCCTCCAAGTTTCAACACGTTCCGAATCACGAAACTCAATTTCACCCCTTAACCAAAATCCTAACTTAACATTCACTCACTCATTCAAACCCATTTCCACACTCTCTTGGGACAAGTTCTTGGGACTATTTTAGTGGGTCAAATAGGTGTCTAAATAGCTAATATATAGGGGTATATATATACATATATATATGGGTATATAGTGGGGATCTTAGGGGCTAAAAGGGGGATGGTTTGGGGGTGCTCTGCTGCCCCTACTGTTGCTAACTGCTGCTGCTATTGCAGCTTGCTGCTGCTACTACTGTTGTTTTGCTGCTGTTGGGGGGGGGGGAAACAGCCCCTAGGCCCCCCTTGGTGCCTTGGTTGCTCCCCTTTCTTCCTCTCATTCCTCCTCTAATTCTCTCTCAAAACTCTCTCAATTCCTCTCTATAATCTCTATTCTTCTTCTATAATTCTCCCTATCTAACTCTCTAATATATATCACTCACACACACACAACTAATTCTCATTCTCCCCTCTCTATATACAATTACACTCACACTAACATATATACATGATCACACACACACATATATATATACCTACACATATCTATATATATAAATGTATATTAATATATAGACACACACACACATATGTATCTATATATATATATAATATATATATATATATTATATTATATATGGACACTCACACACACATGGACACACCCTCACCCAACATGGACACACTCATGACACAACTATCACTCTCCTCTACACACACACAAATACATATATAATCACACAATAATACACATGTATATATATATATATATATATATATATATATATATATATATATATACCACTCTAAAAAGAATAAAACCATATTAATCCTTAAACTAGAATTTAAGGAAACCTACAAATCTAGGGTCAACTTGTAGAGAATGGTCTCCCTATAATAAATGTGAAAGAATAAATGAATTATGAGAAGTTATGATGGGTTTAAAAGCTTACCTAAGATGTAGATTTGGAAGGAGAAGAAGAAGTTGGAAGAAAGAAAGAAGAGAGAGAGTGGTAACTTAGTGATGAAGAAAGGAGAGGTGGAGGGGGACTATATGACCAGCCATGTAAGGGAGGGTAGGGGCACTTGTAATTACAAGTTTGCCCCTCCCTTGCCTTCTAGGCTAAGTTAAATAAATTTTTGGGTTTTGGGATTAGCAAAAATTAAACAAATATAATTAAGCTTAGATACTTATATGGGATTAGTCCAAACTCCTAATCCTAAAAGTTAAGTATGGTGGGCCATGGTTAATTAACATGCTAAATACGACTCAAGTCGAAATTCACCGGGGTCCCGAATTAACTCGAAATGCGATGAAATTCGAACCCGACTCCTATAATAATTAAATAATAATATTCATGAAATAAAATTCCCAAAATATTATAAAATGGAAAATTACCATTTTACCCCTAATTTGGAAAAGTGAGGGTGACAAAGATCTAGACGAGTTCACCTTCATCTAGGTATATCATGTCCCACTCAAACCCGTCCCCTTGTACTCTATTTTTATGTACGACTTTCAGGTCAAAAGGACTAGCCATAACTCTTACCATAGTACCTACCTGGTATACTTCCCGAATACCATTAGAGCCTCAAATCTCGACTCAAACCTTTCGACCCAATATATGGTTGTGATCTACTCGAAGCCCACTACGCACATGTCACTAGTGTGCCATTCAATTGTGTCTTCTCGTGCTACTTAAACACAAAAGTCATGGAAGGCGCACCTTCAGGGCTTAGAGAACCTATTTAACCAATCCGACTGTTCAACTAGCTCAACCACTTGGGTTGAAACCTATTCTAGGTTACCCTAACCTAGTAGAAGTAGTTTATCATTGGGATCTTGTCCAGTAAATATAGATTGAAGTCCAAGGTTCACTCAACCGATGACTGATGTCCAATTGGGGATCCTATTAACACCCATTCATGCATACCACCATAGTTGGACTAAAAACCGAACCTTCCGGAATAGGTCCCTATACCCTTTATGTTGTCTCCCCTTCTTAGAATGTGAAGTCGTTCGTAACCCTTATTCCCTACCTGGAAGTTGCGATACGATCTTGCATTTCCTTTATAACCCTTGCTCGTGTGTTTAAATAACCACGGAATATATCACAACCTTAATTTCCCAAATTCTGTTCTATTGCGAAACCTTGTTTAGAATGGCGGAAACGAAATTTTCGTATTGCATGGATTGTAAGACCCTCTAAGAAGCGAAGGGTTTTTCGATTAAGCAATTGACTAGACTAGAGTAACCGAGTCTAGCAAATAAGTCAATAGTTCGTAAACATTTTTAGCTGTGTCGTTGGATACTCTCTATCCCTCTTGAAACTTCACAGTTGCTCCCAATTATTCTGTCTTATCTTCATGTCCTCCCTACTTCGGAGCGACGAATAGTCATGCTTACTAGAGTTTATCAATATTAGCTACTTATGTAAATTTGTTGATGTTAATTTTGGATTGCTTGCAAGATAGGAGAGTGTTGTAGATGCCTTATACTATAGATATCCGTCGGTAGTTATTTTTGCAATTAGCCGGAGGGTTAAAATGTATGACGTCAGGTGTTTGAAGTGGGTAGTGTGACCAAAGGTGGGTAGATGTCCTCGATGATTCGTAGTTACAAAATGGCTAGGAGGAGGATATAAATAAGTTCTGAGAAATTAAATTCGAGGATATTGTGGTAATAGTGGATTGATTCTTTTTAATTTTTATGTTTGAAAATTTGGGCATGTTTATGAGTTAGAATTTCGAGGACGAAATTATTTTTAAGGTAGGTAGATTTGTAGCTCCCCTTCCCGGAAATTTTGAAATTTTTATTTTATTTTATTTAAATGATGAATTTAGATTATAAATAATTTATAGTTTATTATTACGGTAGATAACTTTAGTCATGGTTGAGTTTGAATACAAGGCAACTAGGAATCATGGCACGGGTAGTGCAGTAGCATGCTTTGACTAGTGTTTAGCCACGATAGAGGAGCGTCAAGCCATCGGTGTGTCCTAACCAGGAAAACCAGGCCAAGTTATAGCATGACCATTAGAAATAGTTAATTTTATTATTACTATTGTTTAGTATAAAACTATTAAGATTATATTATATAATATTATTTATTATTATTGATTATATCTAAAATATAGTATTACCTGTGTAAAATTTGTGGTATAGTTATATATAGTATGTATAAACACCAAGATAGATATGCATTGATTTGTAACCATACTTATAATTTATTAAAAATAATAAACATTACATATGTGTAAATATATATACATGTGCATGTGTATGTATATATAAACATTGTATGTGTGTATATAAATATTATATACTATATGTGCGTGTGTGTAATTATATGGACGTATATAATATATGATATATATATATATATATATATATATATATATATTATAATATATATATATATATAATATTTAATTATATATATATTTATATATATATATATTGTAAATATATATTTTACAATATAATATTGTAAATATGTGTAGATGTATACATAATAAAAATATATATAGAAATATATGTACATGTACATACGAATATATATATACAAGTGCATATGTGTATATATTATATATATATATATGTTATAATATTATATATATATATATATATATATATATATTAATAATATATATATATTTATATATATAATAAAAAGGAAAAAGAATAAGCAGCAGCCAGGCCGGCCCAAGCGAGCCCGGCCCAGCAAGCCCACGCCCAGGCCTGGCCCATATACCCCAAGTTTTGGCAGCCAACCCAGCTGAGCAGCCTCAAACTCAGCGGCAAGTAGACCCGAACTCGACCCCTTTGCGCATATGCAGCCGCTCTTATAAACCGAGAGAGGAGGAGATTCTTTCGGCAAAACCCAAACCCTAAGCCGACCTCGCGCCCCCTTTCCCGTGCGCGTGCGTGCGGCCCCCCGCACCCCCGTTAGGGCGCGGCCGCTGGCCGAAGGCGGCAACGACAGCAAGGTCGCGCACGGAACACGCAACAACGCAACAGTTTGCAGCCACGAGGAGGTGGTTCGCGATGACGCTGCGTCGTACACGCTCGTCCTTTTGACGAGCCGTTTCTTCAGGTATGACCCCGACATAACCCACTACGTTTCTCTTCAAGTACTTAGATTTGTTCTACGTCATGCGCATCGAAAAATGAGCCCGAAGTCGAGCAAAACCTGTCCAAAACAGGACAGGAAACCCCTCTCGAACCCCAACTTGGAAGCCAGAATTAGATCGACCTATCGAAATCTAGCAATCTTTAAACAGACCTAATGACAACCTATAGGAGATTGAAACCCCACTATTGGTTTAATTTCTAGTTGTGTATCCAGTAGAAGAAACCCTAGGAAAGATTAAGAAAATTCCATAAAAACAGTTTAGAATTAGAAAATCCTTCCACCACGACATGCCCGCCATTTCGGGCGACGTGGTCACGAACCAAAAGTATCGAAAGCTGCGTAACAGCTTCATGTCTGTGGGCTTTGACGGAATTCGAATTGGTCGTGTGCGCTACGAATTTGATGCGTATCTGTCAAAATTCACCGTATCGTGCACTTTGCAAATTCTCTAATTACTTTATGCACACTCGTCAGATCGAGACGAAACTTACGCCAACAGGACCCTATCGTTTTTCTGTCCTTATGCCAAGTTTGGTCCGATTCTGAGACATTTGATAAAATCACCGTTTTACGGGCCCCATGGTCCACTCAACGGGTGATTTTGTGCACGGCCCGCCGAAATCCAACTTTGGACATACGGTTGGGTTCGTATCGGAAAACTGGATTCGTAGACATGTAGTTTGACGACTTTAGAGACCGTTGACTCTGGCATGCTTTTCGGTGCAAAGTGGGTCCAACGGCGGACATCATTTTTGCCCAAAATTACCGTTTTGTCCCTGTATCCAGAATTGGACTTAAGGACAGGCAATCCTAGCTAATTTGACTATTCTGAGATCATTGGTATTGTCTATTTCAGCATCCGGGACTGTTGTACGGTTTTGACTATTGTGGCACATTGAGTAGTTCAGACTGTCGGTTTCACCAGCAGAGGGCCACAGGCGAGTACAGTTTATTGCCTGCATTTCGATATTGATTTTCACTATATTTCATTGATTGGCCATTGGTTGTGATTATTTCTATTATAAATTATTGAGTCGGGAATGAGAAGTACCAAGGATGTGTGATCTGACCTTAGACAGTGTAGACAGTGTAGACAGTGATTTATTATTACAAAGTAGACAGTATAGACAGTGATTTATTTATTGCAAAGTAGACAGTGTAGACCGTGATTATTATTGCATTTAAACTGTATAGTTTGTGATTATTATTTTAGACAATGTTTCTTTATTGCAATATTAACTTTAGACAGTAGACAGTGTAACTTTAGACAGTGTAGACAGTGTAACTTTAGACAGTGTAGACAGTATCGCATAATTGTCCCGAGACCGATCACATATCAAAGGTACTTCTAACAGTTGGGAAAAGTATTTTGTGTCTATTTATTGCTATTGGTTTTTCGTATTTACTGTTTATTTTCAAAACTCATGATTGATGTCTAACCTTTGTTTTATAGTCATTTTCTTTATTTGAAATTGTATTCAGTGAATTATGCTCGTTCCATTCCTGACTGGAAACCAACATTTTCAGGTTAGCCGTGGATTCACTTAGCTTGGGGAGTGACGGGAATAATTGCAGACAAAGCCTAGAGACTAGCTAGATAGTTGAGTTATCTATTCATTTATTTGTACAAGTTTATATTTTTCTACAATATAAAATTTGTGATCATTGTATTAAATTAATTATGTGAATGAGCATTTTTGTGATTTTGATCTTCATGGCCGTGACAGCGTTCTACCGCCGATACTGCGGCGTAGGCTGGCTTCGACACGTCTCGTATCCGTTTTAAAAAAACGGGTGCGGTCGTGACATTGAAGTTGCTTCCTTCACGTTCTTGGGCAGAATTCCATAGACTGCAAAGTCGATGAGCGGCGTCTCCAGTCTTGTATGCCATTGGTCATCTGTGCGGAGCAACTCGTACCCAGTTGAATATTGTTCCTGGGACAGACCAGTTCATGGCCTATTATGTCGACTAGATAGTGAGTATTATTTAGAAGTGCCAAGGAAGCGGCGAGACCTGCTAGGGGGCATCGGCTTCGATATTTTGGAGCTTGGGCACGTGTTCTATAAAAATCCTTCTAAGGTTTCAATGATGGCAATTGTTGTCTGATAATAGGGAATCAGGCCCTCATTGCGAACCTCGTATAAACCTCGAATCTGGTTAACAACCAACTGTGAGTCACCATATGCCTCCAGGTGCTTGATCCCCACTTCTTTTGCGAGTTGGAGTCCGATGACTAGAGCATTATATTCAGCTACATGTTTGAACGAGGTTCTGTAAGAGAATATGCCCGATTGACCACCAACCCAGAGGGGGAAATTAATACTACCGACTCTAGACTCTAGCGACGATATCACCTTGTGGCCCTGTTCTTGAAGCGCCGTCAAAGAACATCCGCCAAATGGCGTCATGCGAAGTCATGTTCGAGGCGACGACTTCGTCGGGAATTTTTTCATAGATTCTGGCTATTTTTGAGCCTGGATGGGCTGCTAGGAAGTCGGACAGGGCTTGACCTTTGATAGCCTTCTGCGGAATAAAACTATGTCATATGGAGATAATAGTATCGCCCAGTGGCTAGACGAGAACTGAGTGCACCGGGCTTGGTCTTGAGAATCCTGAGAGGATTAACTCGTAAAACAACATGGATGGTCTGCCCTGTCACATAGTGTCATATTTTTTGAATGGCGAACACTAAGGGCAAGACACTCCTTCTCCACGATGGTGTACCTATGTTCCGGTCCTACCATCATCCGGCTGATAGTAAATGGCTTGTTCATGTCCAGCGTCATTATTCTGTGCTAGCAGAGTACCGAGGGGTGCTCCATCTTCCGTACATAGAGCAAAGGGCTTTCCGACGACCGGGGCTACCAGAACTGGTGGATTCGTCAGGTACTCCTTAATATCATTGAAGGCACAATGACATTCCTCGTTCCATACGAAAGAGACACCTTTCCTCATGAGTTGAGTGAAGGGTTGACATCGTCCTGAGAGATTAGATATAAACCTTCTGATGTAGGCTAGTCTTCCCTGAAGGCCGCAGAGTTCACGGAGGTTCCTCGGTGACTCATCTCCAAGATTACTTTTATTTTGCCAGGATCTATGTGAATGCCCCGGGAAGTAATGACAAAGCCCAAGAACTTTTCGCTGGACACGCCCAGAAAAGACTTGGTAGAATTCATCTTCAGGTTGTGCAATCGTATGAGGTCGAACACTGTTCTCAAATCATGTAAGTTGTAACTACCTAAACCTATTTTTATATATTTTGAATTATTTCAAATATTTCTAAAAAGAATCTTTACTTTGCATTAAGTAGAATTGTTAATATTAGTCAAATGGATTCCATTCTCAAGTTAATCTATTTTCAAAAATCCTAATTTTTCTTTAATTAATGACTAGTAATAAATATGGATATATATAAACTTATTATCAAGAATAGTACTGTTAGTTTATAAACTAATTTTTGGACATTGTTAAAAGTTATATTTACTGTTTTCTTACTGTGGTTTTGATTGTATTAAACTAAAAGAAAAGATTAGTTTTGATTAACTATTTTTCGTAATCATTTATTTATTGTAACTAAGAAAAATAATTGTTTTAGTTAAATGGGCAGTTAGGAGAATTATTAACTAATTCTGGTAATTAGTTAGTTGTTATGATTTGGTTATTTTAATTAGGAGATTAGCTAAATCTGTTTTTAAATCTGTTTGGATATTTTGAATTTGAAAATCTGTTTAAATTTCTGAATTTGAAAATCTGTTAGAGAATAACAAATTTTGTAGCAATTTGAAATCTGTTATTAATTTTTCTATACACCCTCGGATCTACACTTATTTGTATTTCTGCCCACTCACACACACGAGAGATTATTTTACTATAAATGTACACAGTTTCCAATGATTCTGACACATACACAATATACAGTCTCTCTCTACACTCTCTCTCCTCTCTGGGCTCTCGGCTGAGTATCATCGTGTACCGCTGGAGTCAGACCACCGTTCGAGCTTCCTCGCCGACCTTGGGATCAACGCTTAGACGTTCGAGTTTCCTCGAAGGACTTGCTGCCTCCTCAAAGTCTGAGCCGTCGTCTTGACTGCCGAGCTCACCTCGACTGTCGTGCCACCGCCGGAGATCGAAGCCATTCGTCGTCGACGCCTCGCCGCAGTGGATCGACAACCCGTCGGCAGTAGGTAACCTTCTCATCGATCTCTCGACCTCCTGTTGTGGTCTTCTTCTCCTTGTTTTCTTCAATTTAGAGGTAGGGAAATTTGGGGATTAGGGTTTATTTAAGGTTTAAGTGAACTGAGAAGAGGGAAGATGGAGAGAAGAACTTAGGACTTGGGTTACAGAGGGAAGAGAAGGTCAGTCGGAGAAAAAAGAACCTAGGGTTCAGGTGAGCTGAGGAAGAAGAAGTAAGAAGAAGCTAGGGTTGGTTGGGGCTGAGACTGAGGAAGAAGAAGAATTGGATGTCGACTGGTGTGGAATGGAAGAGAGAGAGAGAGATGGTTTTATGGATTATTGATTGGGTTGGGCCGGGTCTTGGGCCCAGAACTTGGGCTCAAGAGAAAGGAATAAAATATAAAAATTTTGTTTAAGTATAAACCTGATTAGAATGGCTGGGCTTGACTGGGGCTTGGGCCATTTGGTGGGTGTTAATTCTGGACTAAACCAGTGTTTTAGAATGTAGAGTAGGAGGACAGAAGTGTGGGCTGGTTAGGAATTTTGTAGTTTTGTTTGTTTATATACTGTGGGCTGGATAATGAACAGAATTCCAGGAGCATTGGGCCAGGAGTTGAACTAGATCTTTGGGCTGGAATTTTATTGCTAACATAATTTTGTTATTATTGCATGGCTAGTTAGTTTATTGCTAAATACAATTTAACCTAGTAATATTCTAATTAATATGTAGTTTATATTGTTCTGTAATGATAACTAGATTTAATGTTTAGACTTGTTAATATAATATTTAGCTTTATTAATTAGTATCTTTTAGCTAATATTTTAATTAGCAAATAATTGAACTCTTTTAATATTGTTAACTAAGAAGATATTTTATCTAATAGAATGTTGTCCATAAATGTTTCCCTTGCAAAATAGTTTAAAGTATTTTTCACTAATTTCTATATGGATAAAGTTATAATATATATTTTATAAAATATTATTTTTGATCAAGCTATAATCTATATATAATTCTAAATAAAATTTGGATTCTTATCAATATCTAGTAATATTTCCATAAAGTAATTAATTTAGTAAATTTGTAATCTATATCTATATTAGATTTGCTCCTAGTAAAATGTATTTTAACTAATAGTTATTTTCAAAGAAATAATGGTTATTCAATGTTGCAATAAATATTATATAGCATATTTTGTTATAAAACTTAAACTCCTTTCTATTTAGTTTAAGATATATATTCTAAATTATATTTAATAGCTACTAAATGGTTAGCTAGTATATTTCTCTTTAGCTAGTTTATGGATAACTTGTTAGCAAATTAGTTATTTAAACCCTAACAATTGTAACAAACTACCAGGTGATCTTTTACATCCATGCAGTACTACTCACGTGCTTCCAAGGCAAGGCAAGTACACCGATTCGACTTTTACTTTGTCTTTCTGTCTTACATTCATGTGCCATGTTCTCATATCGGATACGAGATTCACACGATTGTCTTGTACCTTGTTCATTGTATTGTGAGTCATTGTCTATTGCGGGAATTGGGAAAAATATTAGCTTTTGTGTAACCACACCCAACATAGGTATTGTGGATAGCCTAATCGTACACTTCACGTACGATGAAGCCGGATCTTGTAGAATTGATTGTGTATTGATTGATTGTGGTCCTTAGCCGGTCACACATTAGTTTAATATTTCAAAAATGTCATACTTGCATTAATTATCGTGTTTATCGTCTTGTTCATTGATAGCCGTGTTCATTATCTTGCATATTGATTGTCTCGTCCATTGTCTGCAGTTTATATTTCATTTCTGGTACCATAGTTTCATTTTCAGTTTTGGTATTCTGGCTTCACCTTGTATGTTGTACTACATATTACATTGTATATGTTCTTGTCGGGGTTGTACTTTGCTCTTTTCCTGACAGGATACGTTGCAGGTAAACTTGAGGCCACATGGAGCACGGTGATATCATTGGATATTGCAGCATTTATTATATTTGTTTTCGGAGATTGTATTTTAATGATTTCATTATTGTTATTTTATTTGACCGAATTTGTCTCCGGATTTTGTACTAAAATGACTTGGTGGATATTGGAGATCTTTCTGGGAACGTTTATATAGAAGCTGTGGATGTTTACATTACATTATGACTTGTGGAGTTTTCCTTAGTATGTACAGCTTACTTTCGTCGTATCCATCGACGAAGGCTGGACGTGTCCGACTCGTGTCTGATTATTCAGGAGCGGGTCGTGACATAAGTGATCATTTTTGGAGCGACTTTGACGACGATATCGTCAACGTAACACTCCACCGACTTACGTAAATGATCTCTGAAGATGACACTCATAGCACATTGATAGTAGCACCGCATTCTTCAGGCTGAAGGGTATGGCCGTATAACAATACACACCGATCGGTGTTCGAAATGACGTATGCTTCTCGTCATCAGGAGACATTTTGATTTGATTGTATCCTGAAAAGCCATCCATGAAGGACATGCACTCAAAGCCGCACATATTATCGATCATTATGTCGTGATTGGAAGAGGGAATTCATCCTTAGGGCATGCCGCATTCAGGTTGCGGAAGTCGATGCAAATTTGGATCTTTTCGTTCTTCTTGATGAGTGGTACTATGTCGCTACCTAGTCTGGGTACTGCTCTTCACGGATGAACCCGCTAGCTATAAGCTTGTTTACTTTCGCTTCAATAGAATTCATGATGTCTGGACGAAACTGTATTATTGTTGTTTGACTGTTTTGCGTCAGATAAATATTGAGCTTGAAGTGCAATCTCGGGTTTAGCCCTGGCATCTCTTTAGCTCAAGACAAGACGTCGATGTATTCTCTGACGAGTTGTAATAACGACTCCCGCTTGACGTCCGTCAGGATCTTGCTGACGAAGATTGGCTTTGGAGAGGATTCATCGCCGAGGTTAACTTGCATAACCTCGTCCTCATGGGAGGATCACGAAGTTTAAAGCGTTTCTCCTCCCATTGTGCATATAGTTGCTGGACCCACGGCTCCAACTCAGTGGTTCGAGTAGCTTCGTCTTCCTCTTCGATAATGGATTCATGTTGACAGATAATGTCTGTCTAAATATATCTCTAATATTGCTATCAGAGTCGTAATGGTGACTCAGACGAATGAGAGTGCCACTCGCATTCTTCGTTAGAACTTTCGAGCGTTGTTGGTGGTGTAATATACCCAGGCCGCGTCTGGATTTGTGATAATGGTCCTGAGATTTTCCTGTCGTGCCGACAGCTATAGAGGCAATCGCCGACCACTACCGTGATTTAGACCCGGAGTAGCCTCTATGTCATACCCCTGCTTTTGCATGAAGTACTTGGCTTGAGGACTATACAGGTAGAGCGTAACCTTCCAGCGTCGGGTCCGAGATCGGACTCTTGTGGCATAAAAGATTGGGGACCTTCTTTTCCGGCCAAAGATGATCGTGTGATCCCATTCCTCTTCTGTCTGGGACCAGAAAGTAGGCACCTTTAACGGGAGCAGTCGATTTGGGGTATGGACGGTTGCCACCCTTGTGTACTGGCTAATGTCTAGACAGTTCCGAGCAGCATACATTAGATTAGGCTTATCATACTCAGGATAGTCTAATGGCAGCCTCTAATTGATAAAATAAAGATTTTGTCCACAGGGATTACATCATCAGGAGAAGGGCTATCCACCTGTGTAACCAGTATTTGGCGAGCTATCGTCTTCTTCAGCTACCTCCTGCGAGCTTAAAGGTCGGGATGCTGTCTTGGCAACTTGACCACCAGGGGTTCAGCTTGAGGTATTGGCTTGCCTGAGATGTTGGATCGACGCTTGGTTGCCGGCTCGTCTTGGAAAGACGGATGACAATTGGTTCGGCAGGGGACTTTTGTCTTCCAATTGCCTTTGGTGGATTTTGGCAATCGGATCATCATCGGCGTTACAGAGGGCCTCCCATCTTCAGGTTACCTTTGATTGAATTTTGGCAGTCGGATTACCATTGGCCCTATGACAGGTTTTGGCTCCTGGCTGGATCTCGAAGACGGATGACCATTGGTTCCAACTGTGTAGGGGCAGGAGAACCGAGCGCCTCTTTATGCAAGGTTGCGATGAGAGGTACGGCTTTGCCCGGTTTGCGGGCTTGGAAACGAATTCTCAAGGGTTCTTCTGGCCCTGTGATGGCTTCCAGTTCGTCGTTATATGTTTCCTAGATTCATCATATAGACAAGCCTCTGAAAGTAGTAAGCTTCAACCCCTTTGAAGGGATCGATGTCGGCGATTTATTTTCACGGAACCGTGCTTACTGACATACTTGAAGCACTTGGTGAAGGGTGGATGGCACGATCATATAATCATGTATCCACGGACGTCCCAGAGGATGTTTAGGAGGAGTCTGCATCTATGACGTATCTGGTAACCTTCATCTTCAGGTCGCCAATCTGACATTTTAAATCGGATCTTCCCTAGAGGATAACTGCTTTCCGAGTTAAATCGCTAATGGCAGTATTGTCGCCGCTAGCCGGTACATAGTGATGCCGAGAAGTTGGAGCAACCTTTTTGGGATGATACTTATTGACGAGCCAGGGTCGATAGCATCCGATCTACCTTGATGTTGCCTATGTATCCAGTGTAGTACAAGGGGCGATCATACAGATTGGACTTCATCAACATGTCTTGTGGAGTAAATATGATGTGGGCATTGCATCTGTGCTATCGATGCCCTGTAGACCTGCTAGCGGGTCTTCCCCTGGGCTTAACCTGAGCAAAGTAGGCATCAGCATTTGGAGTGCTTCTCTTAAGCGCACACAAAGATCCTTGGAGAGCCTTAGGAGCTCGTACAATGACAACTTTGCTGGTATCACTAATTGTGCCAATATGTCAAAGTTGGTCTCTCTAGTCCCTGAGGCACATCATTACGGAGTGGCCTGTCGAAGCGAGTTTTCTTTGGCTTGGATTTATCTGCCAGTGGAGGCTGAGATGGCCTTGGAATGTCAGAGGGAGACAACGTTGTCGCTGAGGTTCTTCAACTGAACTATCCCGTACGGGCTGGACTTGTGCTCCATACCGGGTAACAACGCTGCAGCTTCCTCAGCCTTACCTGAAATTCTATAGCAGGATCTTGACTTCCTGCCCTTCTTCTTGATGATGGAAGATGACACCCTCCTGGATAACTTCGGGCACTAAGTCTGGATGCGCCCACATGATTTCTTCTCGCGAGGTGGTGAGAGGCTAATCCAGATGCCTGGCTCCGGGGTGGAATATTAATAACCTCTATCGTTGCCCGAGGGACAGGTATTACCCCGTCTGGAGTGCTTGTTGGAGGAAGTCGCCGAACTGAATAGACCCATATTTGCCGCCACGGTAACCTCTTCAAAGTCTATCGACAGAGCTTTGGAGTCGATAAGACTCTGATGTTGCTGCTTCAATTGGAAGCAGTGAGTGGAACAATGGACATAGCGTGGAAGTGACATATTTGGGTCCTCCATTTCTGTCGCTCGGGATCGTGCCTTGGTGAGGGAGCTGATCCTACCCCCTTGTAAAAGTATATCAAGATAGGTTTGACATGACTATCTTCAAATGAGTAATTAACCTTGGGCCATGGACCTTCCGCCTACTTTTGTTCGGGCTTCAAAGTCGTATCAGTGACCATGGCCTGTTGCCCTTATTATCGCGGTTGGAGGTGGCGCCACTGTTGTTGTTGCTGGAGGTAGAACCAGACGTCTGCCCTTATCTTCTCCATCTGGGATGTAATCCCAGCTGGCGAGCCTTCTTCAATTTTGCTCTGCGTTGGTAGCACTTATGATGAAGGTTGTCCAATCCCTGAACTCATCGTCACCCATCCATAGGCTAATTGCGGGGAGCAACATTTTCGGGCAGATTTCGATCAAGGAGCTCTCCGGATTGCCTTGGGGCAATCTCATTGCGGTTTGACGGAACCGCTCGATATAGTTCCTTGTTAGCTCCCGCTCTCCCTGAACGACATCCATGAGAGACGACATTATCACATCAGTCCCACTTCGTAGAATCTCTCCAGGAACATGTGCTTGAAGCCGTCAAAAGAATGGATACAGTTGTCGAGAAGGTTGGAGTACCAGTCAAACACGATCCCCTCCATGCTCCAATGAATAATCGTGTAAGGCGTCACTATACGGCAAGTGGTTGGTTGTGACTTCAAAGTAAGTCATGTACCACTAACAGAGGTCTTCCCATCATATGAATCGATATGGAATGGCTTGTACCGTGGTAGAAAAGGCACATCTCTCCAGCAACGAGATATGGCTACCGTATTCTGAGGTCCCGAGAGGAGTCTCGGGCATTAAACATTGCTCGAAGCTCCTGAACTTCCCTTCTTGCCTCCTTGGCTTCATCTGCAGCTGAAGTAACGGATGCTCCTTCGGGATCATCACCCAAAGGAAGGGCGGTCGTGTTGGAGTCTGTATTGACTGCGGGTCCCAAGCTTGTTTGTCCGGGCGTCCTCGCTGGTTGAGTTGGCAAGGCGGCTTTGATCTCATAACTTGACCAAGGACAGGAGCATGGCTTCCAGCACTTCTAGCCATTGTCGGTCAGAAGGCGCTTCATGATCATCGTCAGCCATAATAACTGTCCTCACGTGGGTAAAGGTGGAAGGGATTATGACAGAGGTACTCTCTGTGTCATACCCTTGTATAGAGAAATCGTCGAGAAATATCGGAATGTCATCTTCCTCGGACTCGAAAGGGTGCTACCCCCTGTGCAGGAAGCCACATCATCTTGGTGAGGGTGGTGGCCCTCAGGGAAATCCAAGTCTGTTGTGCAGTTCTGGGGAATCTCTACCCCCTGTGTGTGCTCTTGGTACACCGGGTTGTCGCATATACTAAGGGGACTGCTACCCCCAGCTTCATCTACTCTCAAGGAGGCCGAAGGTGCACCCCCGGGTGCTGGAAGCTTCTTTTTGGATCGAATGCCTAAATAGACACCCCCTGTGGTTGTTGTTGGCAACCCTCCAGATGAGGGTCTTCTTGTAATACTGGCCGAGATCGTCGGGCTGAAGAGCTTGTATTCTTTCCTCCCTTGCGAACCTTTTGAGTTGAATTACAGGAGGTGAGAGGAAACTCCTCGTCTCCCGGAATTTGTACCTATTTCTTGAGTTATTATCGGACAGGTTGGCTGCTGCAGTCGTTGGAAACCGACTGCCGATCTTCAAGTGCTGCTAATTTGTTGCAGCAACAGTTGATGATGACTCGGGTGCAACGACGTCCCGAGGGACTCATTGCATGCCAACTCTGCCACCTTACGTTTGTGAGTAATCACCTCACGCAAGTCGGTAGCATGCTGATCTACCTTTGCACCTAACTTGTGGACTCGGGTATCCCGAGCGCACGGGTACTTAGGTATCATATTTGCTCCCTGATCCGTGGCTAGTAAAACCACTTACTCTAGATCGTTGGAGGGAGACTTTAAAGACCCACCCTATCCATTAGCCCTGGAGGACTGGACGCGGGTGATTCTGTACAACTTTCTGTCAGGAGCCCGTGTAACAGTCAATGGGGTCCGCTGACAATCAGCAACTTGGACAGTTGACTGGGCTGGTTGGGCCCGCACTGCCCTAGACTTTTTTGACTTAGCACTCGAAGGCGTATAGTAAAAAGAGTCAAGATTGATACATCCTATATCCTCAATAGGCCGTATGGCGTCGGGCCCGTATGACAGGCGGTCGAATACTGAGCTTCTGACAGGGCCGCATGAGACATCCTGTTGGCCAGGATTGGCTGTCGTATAGGCTACCTTCTTGCGGCCAGAGCTGGGTGTCGCATAGGCAATCTTCCTGCGGCCAGAGTTGTCTGCCGCATGGTTGATCTTCCTGCAGCCAGAGTTGGCTGTCGCATGGACGGATTGTCCATCTCCTCTATACGGCTTCTTCTTTGTCTGCATGGATTTCCCTTGTGCCCCCAAAAACTCAGCATCGTAGTGTTTTCCTCTGCTGGATTTGGGGATAGTGGGATCCTCTGCGGTCGGAAACAAAGTCGCAGGAGAGTTCTGGTCACCGTCTTGGGCTGCAGAAGGAGCTTCTTGGAGAACTTGGTCGGGGCAACAATTTTGTGCACCGACGTCCTGCGAGTCCTCTTTGAGTTGGCTCGCTTCTGAGACGGGCTGGCGCTCCCTCAGAGAGCATTTCTTCGAAGGCTTGTTGGTCGAAACGAACCACATGCATTTGCTGCGTAGAGCCGATCTTGGAAGCGTCAGATTGCGTCACCAGCTTCTCACCAGAAGGGAAAGACGTCCCCAGCAGAGTCGTCATCGTGTTTGCCATAAAAAAATCAAAGACATGTATTACGGAACACTGAATTTGATTGCAAACTCGCTTGTACAAAAAAACCTAGAAAGAAATCTTAGGAAACAATCTAAGTACAATTGTTTAGTTTTGATTCTGGGAGGTGACGGTGGAGGCTCGAAAAAGTGCTATCAACTCTGCCTTGCTCCGTGGACTATCTGACGCAGTCTTTAACTCTTGAAGAAATTATCTTTCTGAAGGTTGCCAGCCTTTTACAGGGTGTGGCACCCTGCTATTATTATGGTATATATGTGGTGCCGCATAGATGGCCTATGGCCACGTGGCTGATTAGCATGAGAAGACCCGCTCTTTGGCCGCATTCTGTTGATTTGTTGGAATTTTGTTGCAGCAAATCTGGACAGTTAGGACTTAGTAAGCCTGCCACGTATCCCGTCGTAGGAATCATTTTGAGCCGCAGGAGTCTCTCAGTTTTCGGCCACGTGGGGCCGCATGAGTCTCATGCGGCTCAAGTCGTAAACTTCCTTAGTCCTAAGGATTTAAGCCGCATAGATTCTGTATTTTGGCCGTATAAAGCTCATGCGGCTTGGATCACAGTTACTCTTGGCTGCATGAAGTTCGAAGACTTTGGGGCCGCATATGTCTGAGGTGCATAAGGTTCATGTGGCTTAGGTGACACTCCTTCTGGCCGTATGAAGGCATACGAATCCTGCTTTTTGGGCGACGTCTCACGTCTTATCTTTTTGTCAAAGTGTCAGAGCTGTCACTTTTGTCAGTTTTGATAGGACTTATCAGCTTTATCAGACGAACTGCTCCTCTTGGCCGCATATCTTTCTTCTGTATCTGTTTTGTCGACGGGTCGCATAAGCCACTGAATCTGTCATATGACCATTCTTTATGCGGACCTGTTTGGCTCAAAGTATATATGCGGTAATTTGTGATCCGCATGAACCCCATATTTTCTATGCTTCTATATGGACGAGACGAAGATGGAGATTTGGTTCGATGGACCCAAAGTAAGTTAATTAGCTAACATTTACTTACACCTATATCATATATTCATGAATTTAATATCGTTGTGTAGATATCGTCCCTCGTCAGTTCAGAGGACATTGGGGCAATTTCTGAGGTCCAACTACGGGGCCCTTGGATCAACTACTCGAATGTCTCGGACGAGAAGGCATTCTGGTTTACCCACTTCAAGGTAACTAAAGTATATTGCTTTTAGTATAAATCATCTTTTATAAATGCATATTATAAACTAACTAATTTAATTCTTGTAGAAAATATATTTTTATCCACCATACCGGACTGAGATGATCATGAAGCAATTTCTTGTCGTTTCGCCAAGTTGATCCGGATGCGATCGACGAACCGAAGGCTCACCGCTCGAAAAATCGATCCAAGGTTAGATCACGTCCGAACAGTGGACTGCGATGAAGGCTAGATTCGACGCTCCTAGGTACAAGGAACTATCGGAGAAGGCGAAGACGGCTAGGACGAGGGCAGAGAAGTGGTGTGGTGGCTCGATTCCCATGATAGAACATTTTCGTCACCTGGTATGTTTTTACTGTAATATATTTTTTAATAAAAATAGGAATAAAAGTTTAATTTCAATGACAAACAAATTATTATAACAGATAAAGAGGGTGAGGATGCCAACATGGTGATCGTCTTCCTGACTGTAATGCCTGTGGTTTGTATTACGTATCTTGGTATACGTGTACGTATTTTGACTCATACTGCATGTCTCCCTGCTTGGTTTATTTAGCATTTTCATTTCTTGGTTCACCTTGGGATCGGTTCGGATAGGCTTGGGTTTGCTTATTTGGTTCATCATGAACCAAGTGGAGAACCCCTACCTACCACCACCATCTCCATTTATTAACCCCAACCACCTTTCTCTCTCTTCATTCAATTTCTCATCACTACTCTTCCTCTTCTTCTTCCTCACCGAACCCCCACCGTAGGCAAGTAACTTGCTTCATGAAGGAACTCCCATTTTATTGTTCCATTTTCTTCTCCACAAGATTCTAAGCCTCTTTAGTATTTAGTGTTTTCAAATTCCATGGCTCATTTCATATAGATCTAAGTTTCTAGTGTTTTTGACCTTCTTAGTTTTGATCTACTAAAATAGCTTGTTCTGGAAAATTAAGAGTTTCATGTAGTAGGCCTCATGATTTGGCACAAGTTTGGTTTTGGGATGGCCGGATTTCACCAAGTCCTGGCCGAGATGGAGTTTCCTTGAGTTCTGAGCTTTACGCATGTTGACCTTGCCATATGGAGAAGATATAGTTTTACGCATACGTATTACGTGCCAGCGTATTGTTCAGCCTTTTACGCTCACGTCTTAACGTGTTCGCGTAGTGCCCCTTTACGCTCATGCATCGCGTACCAAGCGTACTCGTTTTACGCTGAGCTAATCGATTTTACGCTCGGGACTCTTCCGCTCGCGTAAAATCGATCTAGCGTAAAATCCCTAGCTCGAGCCGGCTCTCACGAGCGTAAAGTTTGTCGAGTGTTCCTCGCGTAAAGTTTTCCTCGCGTAAAGCTTTGATCGAGAGTTGGCGTGCGTAATCTTACTAGCGTAAACCCCGGCTAGCGTGAAATCCCACCCACATGTACCCTTGCTCGCGTAGAGCTATCTTACCTTGCTCTTGCTAGCATAAGCCACTTTACGCTTGAAGGCCCCTTGGTCTAGCGTAGTAGTACGCGTGTAGAAACTTGAGTTCCTATGGCGTACACCTTTACCTTTTTTAATATATTTTTACGCCCATTTATATCCTTATGCCTTTTGTCATGAACTTGATAATCACAAATTTATTTAATATATTGAAAATAATAATTGAACATGGCATGGTATGGAAAGTATACCTGACATGATTATCTCAAATTGCTGTTGCGACGGCTAACATGACATGACATGACCTGACAAGAATGATTGACCTGGACACCGTGGACGATTGTATTTGTACAAATAAACAAGTACTGTCGTACATCATGTCTAGGATGGGGACCCCTGAATACCACAGTCAGGGGCACCTACTGAAATTAACTAAGGCTAATTAACTAGAATAATTCAGTAGACATGAAGAGATTCCCAGCTACAGGCAATCCCGTTATCTGGGCACATTCAGTGGACTTGTAGCCTACCGACGAGTAGGGCACATTTCCAGCACACAGTCACGTGTTGCATTCTACATAAACGAAATTCGACCTGGATAACTGGATGGTCTGCAGGGCTTGTGGCTGTTGGAATAATCTTATTGCATCTTGCTAGTAACTAGGCCTGTGATAACCCTAGTTAGTCAAAGTATTAAGCCGTACTCATTGCTTGGCCGTGATTGATTGGATGTAATTTAGCCCAGCTTAGTCTTGCCCGATCCTGTACAAGATTGTTACATAACTATTTATGCTTGCCTTAACAATAACGATCGGGGGTCCAGTTCTGTTCAGGCGAAGGGTTACAACTCTGGTCCTTGTTTGGTTTAAGAGTTGTAACCTGGCTTCCGGAGCAGTTCTATGTCCTCTCTTCGTTTATTGTCTTATCGCAACCCCATGCCACGTTTGTCATATTTTACCTTACCTTAATGACATGACATGGTTACTTATGATTGCCTTAACAATAAAGATCAGGGACAAGGTTCTGTTCAGGCGAAGGGTTACAACTCCGGTCCTTGTTTGGTTTAAGAGTTGTAACCTGGCTTCCGGAGCAGTTTCTTATCCTCTATTCGTTTATTGTCTTATTTTTACCCTATGCCAAGACTAATCAGGTTTACTTACCAATAGTATTTGAGACGGGTTTCTATTCAGGTGAAGGGCTGCAACCCCGGTCCTTGTTTGGTTTATGGGTTGTGACCTGGCTACTTGAATGGTTTCTTCGTACTCAGTTTACTGTTGTTCTCTATTATTATCAGTTCTTTATTATTATTTATCTTTAATACTCTATTGTGATGTGCTGGTTTTAGTTCCTAAGTGAAGCCTCCTTTGTGGCACTTGCACTTTCTGGGGTCTGACCTAGCTGGTTTTGTATGGCCAGATATCGGAGCAGCTCCAGAGGTTCTACCTGTCTTCCAGCCAGATGGTGACCACCAGGCGTAACCCTGGTAACGAGTGGGTTTCTTTTGTTCTTCCACCTATTGTAAAATTATTCTTTTGAGGCGTTTAGCCGACGAGCACTTGTTAGCTCGATTGTACCTTTATTTACTGTCTGCCTACGGGCTGTAACATGATTGACAGATCTTAGGGTTGATCATGTATGACTAAAATCTTGCTAGTCCTGACATTTTGTAACGACTAGCTTCATGATCAGCTGAATATGTAATGTTTGGGATGCCTTACTATTATATATTTGGTGATCTTACATCTTGTAACACTTATTTACTTGCTTGTGATTGAGACACTAGGCTTGTTCATGACCATAAGACTGTTGGCTTGTAGTTAAACCCTCATGTATCTAGACAGCCATGACCATAGCGAGGTAGGTTGTACTTCAATACGTAGCTGGCTATGTCTGCCCCCGCTCTCCAGTATTCTGGTTCGGGGGCGTGACACTGACCAGCCATCGAAAGGACGAAAATCTCATCGATGATTAGGCCCAGAGCTATGTAAGTATTACTTACATGTCACTAACTTTAGTATAACTTAAGAAATATGCAATATATATCTATAGACGTGGACAACTAGGTTGGTAGTAAATATTATGCTTATCGAGAAGCACTTTTCTAGGATGAGTATCGTAGGCTAGAGCGTGAGATAACTAGTACATCTGTGGAGGGAGGGGCTGGTACTTCCTCGCAGGCCCCTCCAGCTCGGACGTTGGACGAGCTCTGGATGACCGCTGTTGGTGGTCTTCAGAGGGGTATGTACTACGGTGTGGAATCCTACAATGCCCTTGTGGCAATACAGTCATCCAGGGTCCCCTCTACCAGTGCGTATTCTGCTCAGCCCTCACATGAGTCGGTTCGAGTGGAGGAACTCCGTCGCCAACTTACTAAGCTGCATGACGAGCTATTACGGAGCATCATACGGACGATGCGGTGCTCACCGTACGATTTGATATGCTCGAGCATACCATTAGGGACGGACGAGAGGATGGATCATGCAGTTTAGGCGATGCAGGAGAGGGCAGATCTTACCGTTCATGTATTACAGGGGTCGCAGGTGGCCATTGGCGATCAGGTTTCGAGGCTGGCGGCTGTTATGGATTCCCCAACTCCAGACTGCTAGCCATGGAGCAGACATTTCTTGGTCGTGCGTCGACATCCCACCGACTGTAGCGGTTCTACTGCCTCTTCTTCCTTCTACTGATGAGTCGTCACCGGTGATGCTGACCCCTGAGGAGTATAGGTTCATGGTGTCCCAGATGCAGCGATTGTCTCCTCCTCTTCCTGACCCGGCGTAGTCCTTTTTTGGACTTATTTTCATTTGTTGTGTTGCTGACTCATTGTTGGTCTTTATGTATTTATTTTATACATTTAGTGACAGTTTGTGTTATGTTGAACATTATCGGACAAACACTCTTTATAGCCGTTTGGTAGTAGATTTTTATCTACCCGGCTATTTTCTGCCCTTTCTGATCATTGGATTCTATTTACTTGATTATTGGTAGTACATTTTTATCATTGTCTCTATATTGGTTTACCGGTGTTGAGTGTTCCATTGAAGGGGTCGGCAAATCAAAGAAATTCTACGGAGGGTTTGCTCCGGATCTATTATTTGCAAA
>JANAVB010020169.1:0-63443 GCA_029216955.1 Iris pallida | reverse complement strand
ATATATATATATATATATTATATAATATTATATATATATATATATATATGTGTGTGTGTGTGTGTGTGTGTGTGTGTGGGGTGTACGTATAGATAAATAAATGGATATATGTATGTAAAATATATATGTATATATGAACATATGATTGATGTATATGTATAAATATATATCTATATATATATATATATATATAGATATATATATATTATATATATATATATATATCTATATATATATACTATGATAAATGAAAAGGAGAATAAAAAAAGAACGGGCCAAGCCAGCCCAGCCTGCCACAAGACCACAGCAGACAATCCCAAGCCTGACCCCAGCGGAGCAAACTTAGCTCTCCCCAGCCCACTTAGCCTGAGCCAACTACTTCTCCAGCCCGAGCCTCTCCCGATAATTTGCATAGCCGAGTGTACGTATATATATACATCAAAGAGATCGAGAGAAAAGAAACACCTAAACCCTAAAACCTATCGTGCCTCTCCCCTGTGAGCGCGTGTGCGCCGCCGCAGGCTGGCGGGGGGCCGAACGTCGGCCGGTGACAGGCCGAAAATCGACATCATCAATGGCCAAGGACAGAACTAACGGTGGTTCGACCCCACTTCGTCGTGGCTGTTCTTCCTCCACAGTTGATCGTTTCTCGAAACGATCGTACATGTATAAACCCAATCTAACCCTTTTCCAACTTGTTCATTTAGTTTGTAAGTGACTGCCATCGATTGATCAAAAATTCGACACAAAGTCGACCGAAAAACTGTCAAAACAGGACATATATGACAGTCCAGACGCCCGATTTGGATGGCAAACCATTGCCAATCCAACGACCTATTCGAAAATCTAAATGAACAGGTGTTTAGACAACATATACGACACTAACACCCTTTTATGGATCCTGATTTCATTGAGTAGGTTAGAAGTTATTTGATTCTAAAGTTTAAAAAAAAAACCGTTTTCAAAATATTAGAAAATTATAAAAACCTTCGATACGACGTGCGTCCTGCCAATCCGGGCGACGTGGCCGCGAACCGAAAGCATCGAAAGGTGTGTATCGACTTCGAGATGTATGGGCTTTGACGAAATTCAAATTGGTCGCGTGTGCACGACGAATTTGATGCGTATCCGTCAAAATTTACTGTATCGACCTCTGTGCAAACTTCCTAATTACTTTGTGCACGCTCGTCAGATCAAGACGAAACTTGTGCCAACAGGACCGTATCATTTTTCTGGTCCTGTATGCCAAGTTTGGTCCGATTTGAGATAGTTGATCAGATCGCCGTTTCGCGGGCCCTACGATCCGATTCAACGGGCGATTTTGTGCACGTCCCACCGGAATCCAAAACTGGACATACCGTTGGGTTTGTATCATTCAAAACGAATTCGTAGACATATAATTTGACAACTTTAGAGACCATTAACTCTGGCATGCTTTTCGGTGCAAAGTGGGTTCAACAGCGGACATCGTTTTTGTCCGAAATTACATTTTTCCCCTATATCCAGAATTGGACTTAAGGACAGGCAATCTTAGCTAATTTGATTATTCTGAGAATGTTGGCAACGTTTATTTCAGCTTTCGAAGACAGTTGTGATGGTTTGGACTTATTGGCTTGGTAGTTGACTATATTTTGTGGGATCTGCATGCAACATCCAGGCAAGATATATTGCCTCCCTCTACAATTCATTTTCATGCTTATAGTTCATATGTTTTAGTATATTATATTTAGTTACCTTAGCTGCTATAGATTTATATGGTACCATATTTACTAGTTTATTGTCTTACTTGTATATTAGTATTTCATGACTTGATAGCGTAGTTACACCAAGCTTGATTCACATTATGGTTCATGCTAGAGTAGTCCTTACCTGTGTCATGACTGAGTTGTACCGTTTCGTCACCTATATCTTGACTGAGTCGTGTCTACAAGTATGTGTAATTGAACTGCTATTCCTGTATAGTTTCCACAACCTGCGAGTCCACACACGGGGCGAGGGTTGTCCTTTGTACCTGCGAGTCAACACACGGGGCGAGGGTGACTTGTCTTGAAACTGCCCTACGAGTCCACATTCGGGGCGAGGGTTGGTATTCCATTGATCTCTTGTTTACTTGTTCTTCCAGCAGTTCATTTATGCATAGTTGATTCCGTACCCGTATTCATAGTTACCTGTCAGTAGCCACATGTCAGTCTCATGTCTAGTTCCTATTTATACTCTGTTTATATTATTACATGATTAAACTGATAGATAGACATGTTTTTATGTATCTTGCTATGTCCCCTGAGGACCTGATGATCTCTTCAGGTTTAGCGACTGCATGGAGTTAGTAGCAGAGCGGGATGGTAAAGGATTGCGATGTATGATATAGGTATTTGCTTATGATATCTCTTTATTATTCTCTTGTGCTTTATATTCCATACCATGATATACTCTGCTTATTGATAGACTCATATCATTCTTGGAGTCTAATCGAACAATATGCTAATGGGCTGCAGACCATGACCCATACTTGTTCATTTTGTTTATATGATTCATGTGGATTGAGATATAGTTTAGATTAGACATGATACCCTACCCTGGACAGCTTATACGTACTCGAGTCGGGCTGGAGTTCGCTCGATACGTAGCTGGCTTGCTCACGAGCTCGCATCTGAAAAGCGGGTGCGGGTCGTGACTCTCTCCACTACTCAACTATAATTATTATTATTTCTACTATTACTAATAATATTATTACTTTTAGTTCCTTTTATTTCTTCTTCTTTTATTTCCTCTTTTTCTCTTCTCTAATCATTTGGAAAGGGAGTAACAACTTTCCCTCTTCATATATAAACCACTGCAACTATCTCTTCCACCTTTGCTGGGATCGAGCTCCCATCATTGCCACAACTTGATACATGTCACTACCACTTTCCATATAGTGGTAATTTTGTCATTTCATATTTATATTATATTGTGTATATTTATTTGTAAATATTGTGTTAGTTATTAAGGTTAGGGGCTGGCCTAATTGTTAGATTTGTGTTAGTGAACTGGTTAGCCTGGACACTTGACTAGAGCCCAATAATTAGCATGATATGATTTATTAAACCAACTCATTTGATTAGGCTCAATTAGACTCATTAGTCATGACCAATTAATTAGAATAGAGATTAGACTATTGACCGATATAGGTCCAAAATCCTTCCATGCAATAATTAGCCACATAACAACATTTAGAGGGCAACTTGGACATTTTGGATTAGTCCTAATCTTGGTTACATGGCCGGCCACTTTGGGAGGGGCTCCTCATCACTTCATTTTATTTCATTGCTCTATTTCCTTCCCAATTTGGTGTTCTTTCCATTTGGGGCCATTCCTCCACCAATCTCTCTCAAATCTCACCCATTCTCTCATCCACTCCTCTTTTCATTCTCTACACTAGAAGGAGCCTAGAATCTTGGAGACTAGGAGCACAAGAAGAGGAGTCCATTTGCTAGGAGCTGTGTCCGGATCGTGTCAATTTGACTTTTTTTTATTGGAAATCCATCTTCCAATATGTATACATCTCATTTTCCTCTCTATTTAGACCCTATTTGTATTATTGAACCCTTAGGAAATCATCCATGGACTAGGAATTCTCATAGGAAGAGTTTTGAGACTATAATGAATCTCTATTTGAAAGCTAGATTGATTTTTGTGCCATTTTTTGAGGAATTTGGAAATGGTGCACCAAGTGTTTGTCATTAAGTTCGTTAGATCTATTTAGTGTAGATTTGGTTGTGTGTGTCTAGATTCATATTCACGAATGGATACGTGTAGGTCGTGTCATGATACGACAGGACACGAGGTCAATTTGGGAGTTTTTAGCCTCATATGCTTGTGGTGCACATGTCCTATTACACATGACACCTGACACTAGCCTTGCTATGCTCTAATTATGTTTATCTATATGTTTTAGACTTGCCTATGAAGTTTGGTAGGATTCGGACAAAGTTTGGTATTGGTATCTTGGCCGTATCACAACTGTATCATAGATTGGTGCGATACGGGGGTGGTGTACACCAAGTATTTGTGTTTGGGCCTATATGTGTGTGTCTTATGGATACACATGTGTAGGTGCTCCCAATACATGAGGGTATGTACCTATCTATGTATGTATAATGTGTGTGAAGTATGGAAGGCGATCAAATTCGAATTCGAGCCAGTAGATAAGATAGATAAACAGAAATAGATAAACAGAAAATATAAGAACTAAGTGCGCATAATTCAGTAATTTCTGTTTGTTCTCCTAATTGATTGCAATTAAACTCGGCTCAATCCTTTTCCTAAAAAAGGATTGAGCCGAATAGAGAATGAGCATCATATACTGTGGCATATATCTTTCATATGTACAGATCTTACCTATGTATATATACAAGATCTAAATACAAGATAAGATCGAAGACTAAACAACTCAATACTTCTATTGTTTATTGTTGGATCCATAGAATTTATTATTGATCCTTGGGATTGTTGGATCATTTTCTATCCTGCATTTTTAGGCCATAGATCAAGCCAAATGAATGGCTCACCCATCCTGTATATTGTCTTTTTCGTTCCATGTTGCAATAGAAACTTATTATTTGATTATATGAGATTATACGAGAATAAATTCTTCATTTATAGGAAGAAACTACTATTTTATGGGTTCAGGGAAGGGATCCCCCGAATATTGGGTATCCGTTGTTAAACCAGGTCGAATACTTTATAAAATTGGCGGAGTATCAGAAACTGTAGCCAGAGCAGCTATTGAAATAGCTGCGTGCAAATAACAAGGGCCTAGGTCGGCCAGTGAGACGATGGGGGATAAGCTTCATCGTCTTTGGTGTCAAGGTAATAGCTATGAATAGTCATCGACTCCCGGGAAAGGTAGAAGGATGGGACCTATTATGGGACATACAATGCATTACAAACGTATGATCATTACGCTTCAACCAGGTTATTCTATTCCACCTTTTATAGCGAAAAGAACTTAAAGCAAAATACTTAATAACACGGCGATACATTTATACAAAACTTCTACCCCGAGCACACGCAATGGAGCCGTAGACAGTCAAGTGAAATCCAATCCACAAAAAAATTTGTATATATATATATATATGTATATATATATATATATATATATATATATATATATATATATATATATATATATGTATATTTGAAAGAAGGTAATTGTGGCGAACGCTCCCACCGGGAATCGATCTCCTGACTACTTGGGCCGCATGCATCTCTCTTAACCACTAGGTTAGAAGTCATCATTTGTAGTATATATATATATATATATATATATATATATATATATATATATATATATATATATATATATATATATATATATATATATATATATATATAGAGAGAGAGAGAGAGAGAGTGTCACGCCCCAGAACCAGAATAATGGAGAGCGGGGGAAGACATAGCCAGCTACGTATAATGAAATGGGATCCACTCCACTATACGGTCACGGCTGTCTAGAAATATGAGGGTTTATCTACAAGCCATCAGTCTCCTAAGGTCATAAAATAGCCTATTGTCTCAACCTCAACCACCTAATAATAATCACAAGATATCAGATCACCAAATATACAATTGTAAGGCGTCCCAAACATTACATATCCAGATGATCATGAAGCTAGTCGTACAAAATGTAAGGACTAGCAAGAGTTAAGTCATACATGATCAACCTCGAGTTGCCAATCATGATTACAGCCCGTAGGCAGAGAGTAAATAAAGTTGTAAATGAGCTAACACTTGCTCGACGGCTAAACGCCTCAAAAGAATATTTTTACAAGGGAGTGGGAGAGCAAAATAAAACCCACTCATTGCCCTGGTTACGCCTGGTGGTCACCATCGGACTGGAAGACAGGTGGATCCTTTGCTGCTGCTCCGGTATCTGGCCATACAAAACCAGCTGGGTCAGACCCCAGAAAGAGCAAGTGCCACAAAGGAGGCTTCACTTAGGAACTAAAACCAGCAAATTAGCACCAGAGTATAATTACAAATAAAAGACAGTAATTTAAGAAAAGCATGACATGTGAATATGAAAGACAATCTTGTACAGAATCAATAAAAGACAGGACATATTGGAAAAGTATGACAGGATGATATACGATGAGATAACCATGGGACTATTCAGATAACCAAGTTACAACCCGTAAACCAAATAAGGACCGGGGTTGTAACTCTTCATCTGAACGAAACTTGTCCCCTGATCTTTATTGTTAAAGCAAGCACAAGTAATCATGTCATGTAACAATCTTGTACTGGATCGAGGCAAGAATAGACAGGGTTAGACTCCATTCAATCATTCATGACCAAGCAATAAGTACGGCTTGATACTTTAACTAACTAGGGTTATCACAGGCCTAGTTACTAGCAAGATGCAATGAGATTCTTCCAAGTCCAGTTACCCGCCTGCTGCTACCTGAGTGACCCCAGCAAAGAAAAGGAAAAAGATAGCATGATATAGCAGACACACTGTAGTAAGATACATGTGTCCTAAGGTACCACACTCGACGGCGGGCTGGAAGTGCGCTCATCTCGACGGATAGCAACAAATCCCATGTATATATATATATAAGGTCGGGATCAAAAGGGCAACAGGTAACTGGGAAAGTCTCTCCATGAACTACTGGATTATTCTAGCCTTAGTCCATTTCAGTGGGTAACCCTGACCGTGGTACTCAGGGGTCCCCGTCCTAGACATGATGCAAGACAAGACGGGTTCATTTGTACAAGCACAATCGTCCACGGTGTCCAGGTCATTCATACTTATCATGTCAGGCAGCCGTCGCAACGGCTTTACCAGAAGTATCATATCAGGTTTATCATGTCAAGAGTGTGCCACGGCAGGCCACTATCAAGAATTTTCATGCCAAGTTATCATGTCAAATTATCAGGTCAAGTCTATTTGTCAGGAGTGCACCACGGCGGGTCACTATCAAGTCATGCCAGTTATCAAGGGGGAGAGAAACTTGCACAATTAAATAATAATATATATATTCTTGAAGCCAAGGAGAAACTCTACAACTTTCATGTTTTGAGTTTTTCAAGATTCTAGCTACAAAACAACTTAAACAGGCAAAAACAGTGAAATAGAGCAATTCCGGCGCATGAGATTCCTGCACAATCGGCGCATGAGATTCCTGCACGAATCGGCGCATGAGATTCCTGCACGAATCGACGCATGAGATTCCTACACGAATCGGCGTATGAGATTCCTGCACGAATCGGCTCATGAGATTCCTGCACGAATCGGCGCATGAGATTCCTGAACAAATCGGCGCATGAGAAACTCACGTTGCATCTTCAGTACATGCGCGTAGGGAACCTACGCGTATGACACGCTCGGAGTTAAGGGATGCATTGCCGGGACTTCATGGCGCATGGCCTCCCGGCGTATGGCCTCCCGGGCGCATGAGGTTCATCGTCCCCAAACAGCAAGTTCAGCCATGAAAGTTCCAAAAACTTGTAAAGGCCATAACTTCCTCATCCGGAGTCGAAATCAAGCGAAACAAAGGCCAAAACTGCATGAAATCGAATTCTCTACAACATGGAACCACTAGTTTTTGGAAATACCAAGTTTTTAGAGATCAAAAACCAAGAAAATTAAACAAGAAGGAACTTAAAACTTAGATCTATGAAAATATAACCATAAAACGGAAAATGCCAAGTTCTAAAGTATCTTAGAATCAAGTAAGGAAGAGAATGGAACAATAAAACTTGAGATCCATTATGAAGCAAGTTTGCACTTGCCTAAGCTCTCTCTCTCTCCCTCCTGGTGGTTGAATAAGTAAAGATGGAGAAGAAGAAATGAGTAATGAGTAATAATGGAAGAGAGAGTGGGATTGATATTTATGGTGGAAGTGGTGGTAGGTGGGAGTGGTTCTCTACATAAAATCAAACCAAGCCAAACCCACTAAACCGAACCAAACCAAGCCAATGCAATGCCATGATGAACCATGAAATACTCAATAAACCAAGCTCCATTAATCAGAATTAATCCATGAACGATAAATGACAATTAAACCATAATGCTAAATATGAAAATAAACTACAACTAACTAATCAAAGAAAAGAAAAATACGGGTCAGAAATACGAATACGTATAAAATATGTATCATAAATTTCGGGACACTACATCCTACCCACCTTAAAAGAATTCCGTCCTCGAAATTTAATCAAGAGGCTAGAGATGTCGGGACAGCTATACTATCGCAAGCAATCTACGCTACCAATCAATCATACAATCATACATGCAAGCAAGGAATCGAAGTGCAAGGCATAAGGAAGATATTACACCTCACGAGCCAAACCGATTGGGATAACGTGATTGGATATCATCCTCACACTCCCACGTTTGACTCTCCCAAGGAGCGATGAACTCAAGCAACACGAACTAAACTGATAGTCTTGCGCTTGAGGCTCTCTCTTTGGTCAACAGGGACACGGGCCTCTCCTCATACGAAAAGGTTGGTACCAATAACCGTTTTCGAATGATCTAGGACATGGCTCGGGCTCGGGATATACCGTTGTAATTAGGACACATGAGACATGACATGCGTTCCATATGACGACGGTGGAAAGCAAGACAATAGGACACAGATACCTCTCCGCCAATTCTGGATCTGGGCCTGGGCCAGGGCGAACTGCTGAGACCTCTGTTGCTGGAAGGCCTGGGCCTGAGATGGCAATGGACCTGGGAACGGAAGCTGCTGTGGTTGGTGAACTGGAGCTGGTTCTGGTGCTGGTCCCATAACCGAGGGACTAGTTACTGTCGACGATGATCTGTTTCTGAACAGACAAGATCCTATCATGTGGTCCGGTGAACCACAAACCAAGCACAATCCCTGTGCTCTGCGGCACTCAGTAACAACATGCCCGGGCTTCCCGCAATGAGAACAACCCGTTGTAAAAGGCCGCTTCTGCTTTTGCTGCTGGGAGTAGATCGGGGCAGAATGCTGCAAGGAGGTAACCGAATCTGTCCTCGTAGCTCCAATGGTCAGGGCCTTAGCTGCTGGAGCCGGTGCTGAGGATTGGTTCATCTGGTCGCGAGACCGCTTCCGATCTCCGGTCCGGTCCGCTATCCTTCGGGAAGTGTACTCGTGTCTCCTCGCTGCTCGCAAGACGGCATCAAAAGTTGTGTACTCGAACTGCTCTACTGCCAATATGATCTCCAAGTAGAGCCCCTGCTGAAATCGTTGTGCTCTGTCTAGCTCGGTTGCCGCCAAGGTGGGAGCAAACCGACTCAACCTTGAAAACTCGGCCGTATATCCGTCGACCGTCCTGTTCATCTGCCTGAGATTACTAAACCTGGTCTGCAGGTCATATCTAGCCACTGCGTTGAAGTACTTGGTCTGAAACATATCACTGAATACCGCCCACATGACATGCGTACCCAAACTCGCTGCTTGCATAGCCCACCAGCTGCGGGCTAGATCTAGTAACTGCAGGCGCACCACTGCCACCTTCTCTGCTTCAGGGGTCCTGGCTGCCTCCAAGATAACTTCAATGTCCTGTAGCCAGGCATCTGCAGCAATAGCATCCTCGCTGCCGTCGAAAAAGGGAGGGTTCAGGCGCTTGAAATTGTTGACCGCACTGTTCCCTCGAGGACCAATTCCGCTCATAGCATCTTGTACTGCTTGCTGCAAGGCATCACCTCGACGGTCTTGAGACACAAGCAACTCACGGATGAGCCCTATCAAGACCCCATCCTCTGACCCTGCTGGCTGAATTGGCTGGACTGGGGGCTCTGGTTCTCCAGAAGGCATGGCTCGAGAGGCGGCTGCTGAGGACTGATCTTGATCTTCTTGCTGTTGTTGGTCTGCCGGCCGAACTTCTTCTGGCTGATCAACAGGAGTGATGCCGCTGAAGCAATGACATCAGGAATATTAAGAAAAGACCAGGATAGAACAATGATGCAAGTATGTTATCAAGTCAGGAATCCAATGAGATAAGAAGATACGAGTGGAGATCAAAGGCGAGTACAGATTGAGACACCTATCCGGTAAACCCTCACATTTCTTGATTGACAAGACCTGCATGGGCCACCACTTAAACCATGTCACGCCCCAGAACCAGAATACTGGAGAGCGGGGGCAGACATAGCCAGCTACGTATAATGAAATGGGATCCACTCCACTATACGGTCACGGCTGTCTAGAAATATGAGGGTTTATCTACAAGCCATCAGTCTCCTAAGGTCATAAAATAGCCTATTGTCTCAACCTCAACCAACTAATAATAATCACAAGATATCAGATCACCAAATATACAATTGTAAGGCGTCCCAAACATTACATATCCAGATGATCATGAAGCTAGTCGTACAAAATGTAAGGACTAGCAAGAGTTAAGTCATACATGATCAACCTCGAGTTGCCAATCATTATTACAGCCCGTAGGCAGACAGTAAATAAAGTTGCAAACGAGCTAACACTTGCTCGGCAGCTAAACGCCTCAAAAGAATATTTTTACAAGGGAGTGGGAGAGCAAAATAAAACCCACTCATTGCCCTGGTTACGCCTAGTGGTCACCATCGGGCTGGAAGACAGGTAGATCCTTTGCTGCTGCTCCGGTATCTGGCCATACAAAACCAGCTGGGTCAGACCCCAGAAAGAGCAAGTGCCACAAAGGAGGCTTCACTTAGGAACTAAAACCAGCAAATTAGCACCAGAGTATAATTACAAATAAAAGACAGTAATTTAAGAAAAGCATGACAGGTGAATATGAAAGACAATCTTGTACAGAATCAATAAAAGACAGGACATATTGGAAAAGCATGACAGGATGATATACGATAAGATAACCATGGGACTATTCAGATAACCAAGTTACAACCCGTAAACCAAACAAGGACCGGGGTTGTAACTCTTCATCTGAACGGAACTTGTCCCCTGATCTTTATTGTTAAAGCAAGCACAAGTAATCATGTCATGTAACAATCTTGTACAGGATCGAGGCAAGAATAGACAGGGTTAGACTCCATTCAATCATTCACGGCCAAGCAATAAGTACGGCTTGATACTTTAACTAACTAGGGTTATCACAGGCCTAGTTACTAGCAAGATGCAATGAGATTCTTCCAAGTCCAGTTACCTGCCTGCTGCTACCTGAGTGACCCCAACAAAGAAAAGGAAAAAAGATAGCATGATATAGTAGACACACTGTAGTAAGATACATGTGTCCTAAGGTACCACACTCGACGGCGGGCTGGAAGTGCGCTCATCTCGACGGATAGCAACAAATCCCATGTATATATATATATAAGGCCGGGATCAAAGGGGCAACAGGTAACTGGGAAAGTCTCTCCATGAACTACTGGATTATTCTAGTAATTAGCCTTAGTCCATTTCAGTGGATAACCCTGACCGTGGTACTCAGGGGTCCCCGTCCTAGACATGATGCAAGACAAGACGGGTTCATTTGTACAAGCACAATCGTCCACGGTGTCCAGGTCATTCATACTTATCATGTCAGACAGCCATCGCAACGGCTTTACCAGAAGTATCATGTCAGGTTTATCATGTCAAGAGTGCACCATGGCGGGCCACTATCAAGAATTTTTATGCCAAGTTATCATGTCAAATTATCAGGTCAAGTCTATTTGTCAGGAGTGCACCACGGCGGGTCACTATCAAGTCATGCCAGTTATCAAGGGGGAGAGAAACTTGCACAATTAAATAATAATATATTTATAATATATATATTCTTGAAGCCAAGGAGAAACTCTACAACTTTCATGTTTTGAGTTTTTTAAGATTCTAGCTACAAAACAACTTAAACAGGCAAAAACAGTGAAATAGAGCAATTCCGGTGCATAGGATTCCTGCACAATCGGCGCATGAGATTCCTGCACGAATCGGCGCATGAGATTCCTGCACAAATCGGTGCATGGGATTCCTGCACGAATCGGCGCATGAGATTCTTGCACAAATCGGCGTATGAGATTCCTGCACGAATCGGCCCATGAGATTCCTGCACGAATCGGCGCATGAGATTCCTGCACGAATCGCGCATGAGATTCCTGCACGAATCGGCGCATGAGATTCCTGCACAAATCGGCGCATGAGAAACTAACGTTGCGTCTTCAGTACATGCGCGTAGGGAACCTACGCGTATGACATGCTCGGAGTTAAGGGATGCGTTGCCGGGACTTCACGACGCATGGCCTCCCGGCGCATGGCCTCCCGGGCGTATGAGGTTCATCGTCCCCAAACAGCAAGTTCAGCCATGAAAGTTCCAAAAACTTGTAAAGGCCATAACTTCCTCATCCGGAGTCGAAATCAAGCGAAACAAAAGCCAAAACTGCATGAAATCGAATTCTCTACAACATGGAACCACTAGTTTTTGGAAATACCAAGTTTTTAGAGATCAAAAACCAAGAAAATTAAACAAGAAGGAACTTAAAACTTAGATCTATGAAAATATAACCATAAAAACGGAAAATGCCAAGTTCTAAAGTATCTTAGAATCAAGTAAGGAAGAGAATGGAACAATAAAACTTGAGATCCATCATGAAGCAAGTTTGCACTTGCCTAAGCTCTCTCTCTCCCATCTGGTGGTTGAAGAAGTAAAGATGGAGAAGAAGAAATGAGTAATGAGTAATAATGGAAGAGAGAGAGTGGGATTGATATTTATGGTGGAAGTGGTGGTAGGTGGGAGTGGTTCTCCACATAAAACCAAACCAAGCCAAACCCACTAAACCGAACCAAACCAAGCCAATACAATGCCATGATGAACCATGAAATACTCAATAAACCAAGCTCCATTAATCAGAATTAATCCATGAACGATAAATGACAATTAAACCACAATGCTAAATATGAAAATAAACTACAACTAACTAATCAAAGAAAAGAAAAATATGGGTCAGAAATACGAACACGTATAAAATACGTATCACAAATTTCGGGGCACTACAGAGAGAGAGAGTAAGAACCTCCTTACAATAATTTCTCTTAAAGATACAATTTGGAAATCATTGAAAAGATCAATAGATGTTAATAAGTTTCACATACAAGCATAATAATATCAAACTAGCAAGTTGATTTCTTCGAGTGTTCGGATGAATTCAAGAACAGAGACTTAACCTACAACTGCTTGATTTTTCTCATTTCCATATACTGGCAAAATACGAGGAACTTGAAAGGGTAGCGAAATAGACGAGGCTCAAATAAAGGCATCAGAGGGCATTAACCATTCTCTTCATATATATATATATATATATATATATATATATATATATATTTTATATATATATATATATATATATATATATATATATATATGAAGAATATATATATATATAAAATATATATATATATATATATATATATATATATATATATATATATATATATATATATATATATATAAAAATATATATATATATATATATATATATATATATATATATGAAAAATATATATATATATATATATATATATATATATATATATATATATTTTCATATATATATATATATATATATATATATATATATATATATATATATATATATATATATATATATATATTTTCTTCATATATATATTTCTTCATATATATATATATATATATATATATATATATATATATATATATATATATATATATATATATATATATATATTGGTGACATAATGGAGAAGCGGAAGCGGCAGCAGGTGGGTGGCCCCCTCCTCGCCACCCTGCCCTCCGCCGTCGGGATCTGCTGGCTTGGATGGCTGGTCGGCCTCCCCGGCTCAACGACACCCTTGACCTGCTTCGTCCCCCTGGGCGGCTCCCCTCCCCCCGGTCGGCCGGGCTTCGCCTGGACGGCCCCTCCATGGGGCTTCCCCTCTCACCTTGCCAGTTTCCCGCCGTGCGGGCTCGTCCCCCCCTTTCCCCTACTACTAAAATATGTCAAATCAGCGATGCCGTCGGACGTCGCTAAATAGGGAAAATACGTCGCTAATTTCAATTAGCGACGTTTGGACGTTGTCGCGATTAACCTAGTCGCTAAACAACACAACGTCGTAATACGTCGCTATTGCGACGACACTTAGCGACTCATACACGTTGCTAATTCAGCGACTACCAGCGACGTAAAACGACGGCAGTTACTGACGTCACCTAGCGACGTTTAGCGACTTTTATATGTATCGATGCTGACCTGGCTTGAGAGCCAAATGGCGACGTTCTGCAACGTTGTTACGTCACTATAATACCGACATATAGCGACGTTTAGCGACATCATATGTAGCGACGTTTAGTGACGATCAGCGATAGTGTTCATCACAGTTAGCGACGTTTCGATACTTACTTAGCGACGTTAACTTTCGTCGCTGGACGTCGCTGAACGTCGCTAATTTTGAAAAAAAATACAGCATTTGCAGCATCACCTACAGCATTTACAGCAGATACACAAAGTATCAAACAACACAGATACACAATCACGAACACAAATGCGTATCAAACAGCGACGGTGTGTATCACGAACACAAAGTATCAAACAGCGACGGTGTGTTTCACGAACACAGTATCAAATAACACAGATACACACAATCACGAACATGTTTGAAACACAATTTCATCAATCAACACAGATATATGAAAAATTGTAACAATAATGTCAAACATAATGCTTCACATAAGAATAATGTATGTATAACCGCATAAATGACCCAACAATGGGCCATCACACAACAATATATATATATATATATATATGTTGACTACGGCTGATCAGGAGGTGTCACGACCCGCACCCTAGAGTAAGGGCACGAGAAGTAGGTACGTCCAGCCTACGCCGCAGTGTCGGCGGTAGAACGCTGTTCTAGGTCATGAACTATAACTAACATAATATGAATACTCTCCATAAGGAGGCCAACACAGAGGTATAACTCAATCACAATCTATAGATAGAGAATGGTACGATAAAATAGATAAGGAAATCCTCAACTGAGGTACAACAGAAACTAAATACAAGTCTCAACATCTCTACAACATACAACTCTGAAACAAAGACATAAGCTAAACATGAAAAGAAATAGTCTAAGCTATCTACTCTATACAAGGTATTATCCTGAGCAGCTGCCTGAACCTCGTCAGGGGTCCAGGTCGCGAGTGTCATCTAGACAAGCTCCAAGTAAGGGGGTGCAGGGTTCCTCATCATCCTCTGTAAAATTTTCAACAGGTCCAGTCAGGACGGGAGCGAGCACAGTACATCTCATGCAGTTCATATCAAGGCAGGAAATATAAAGCAGGCAATAGAGTAAGATACATGAAACGCTGTAAGAAGATGTACATGAAACAGGAGAGATATTTGATAACTGGAAATATATACATGATAAGTAAGAACAGTAAGTGACTAGTGATTTAGAGTACGAGATGGCATGTAATTGGCTTAGGTTGAACATGATGTACATGAGTGAACATGTGGGACATCAGCCAATATGGCTGATGCGTACATGATAAAACATGAAAAGTAACAGAGTGAACATGATGGGTAAATCACATGACCATTTATACTCACCCCTACCCACAATCAGTACACAAGGATCTATTCAAGTTACATTACGTACATGATGTTTTGGTTACACAGGAAACACATGAGGAAACATGAGCGTACATGAAAGAACATGAGAGTACATGAACGTACATGTAAGAACATGAGAGAACATGAGTGTACATGAATAACGCCGAAGCGAGGAATACATGATGTACATGAAACACATGTCATAAAGTATCCGATGCTCCCGCTAAGGGGGATAACATCCCAAGAAGAGATCCGTATAGTACTAATCCGTGATGATAACGTGACAACATCAAGTAAAAGTAACCTAGAGCGAGAATATAAATCGTGACAAGTATGAAACGATCAGAGAATGTACTCGCCTCGTATCTGAATGTCTGAAGTAAATGTACTGTCCGAGATGAGATACCTGACTCCTAGTTAGAGCAACACAAGTCAAGATGTATACAGAGGGTGATATATGAAATGTACAATGCATCTGCATGCTGTCTAGGTCAAACTAGGCTAAAGTCGACACTTGGTCAATTCTAGTCAACCACACTAGTCAAACTAGGTCAAGTCCTAGCCCAACAAGTCTAACAAGTCTCACTAGGCCTAACCAAGCCTAGGCTAGCAATCAAATACAAGCACAAGCCAATCACACACAACCTATATATGGAGAGATAAGGTGTGAGTGAACATGTAAGAAGGTCAAGTGCGACATGCATCAATGTTAACTAGTGTCATAGTGATAGTATCAACATAGTGTCATAGCAATGTATAGAGACATAGTGTAAGGGTACATGAAGTGAGTATAGGATTGTTAACATAGAACATTGCATCACCTTTCATTCAACTTGCATTTTACCTTCATTCATTCATGCATTCCTACTATACATCTATACATTCATTATTAGATGCCTACATACATTACAACACCATATGTGATACATACAATATACATTTGCATAGAGAGGGGGAAATGTGTATAGTGTCATGGCAAGGTGAAATGAAATGTGTCTAAGTGTACATAGGCTTACACAACATACACAATAGCTCATAATACTCACACTTAGGCATATATTAGACAGCCAACCTGGTATTGTATGGGCTGTTAAGGGGGAAATTAGGGACTAAAATTTGGGCTTGAAGTATGGACTGCACATGGGCTGAAATGGAGTTTTCTGGTGACAGGTTGTAGGGTGTTTGAGGGGCTAAACAAGGCTGTCTATGGGCTGTGTGTAGGACTGATTTTGGAGAGTTTAAAGGACAGGTTCAGGACTGGTATATAGGAACTGTTTAGGGGCTGTTATTTGCTAAGTTTGGGACTAACATGGGGTGGTGAAGGACAGGTTTAGTGACAGGAATGGGAGGCTGGTTCAAGGCTGATATGGGGTGACACAAGGCTGGGTTTGCACAGCCTACAACTACACTCCCTTCTCTCTTATACACACACACAGAAAGCTCCTAATCCCTTTAACTCCATTGCCCTCCTATATGTTTATATATATATATATATATATATATATATAACACACACAAACACCTATATATTCTCAGATTTCCTCATACATACAATCCAAGTTCTCATACATGAACCTAACATGTAGTTTATGTATATAGCAATGAAATAACATATAAACAACCCAACTCAGTTAAGTCTCAGTTTTGATATCAATCCTATTTCATTTTTAACACCCCAAATTCTCAGTTTCAAAACATAGGAAATCTCAGAAATTTATGTGAAAAAAAACAGGTTAACATTTAGGTTCTCAGGACCCCAAATGTTCTCAGGAAAGGCATTGACAGTTTAGAATGTGTAGGGACTGTGTGTGACTGAAAGAGTGAGCTAATGAATGTGTGTTAGAAGGCCTGTGAGCTAGATAGGTGTATGAGTGACAGGAAAAAAAATAGTGTCCTAAGTGTTCATGTGATCAGGATTAAGTCAAACAGGGAGGAATTGACAGGCAACAAGTAATAATTAGCATCAAACTAGTTAAGGAAGGTAACCAAATCACTGTGAAATGGGAAAAAGGAAAATCAGTCACTGCTTAAGGAGGAGTTTAAACCAATTCGAGAAAATCTGGAAATACATTGAAGTATCAGCCACATTCAAACCCAACTCAACAGTATTGCATTTCTCATCAATCAAGACTTATCCTAGCATGTATGATTAACTAACAGGGATTAGGGAATGCGTGTTAGAGCATGATTTAACATTCAAACATAACTAAACCATAAGGAAATCTCAGGAAACCTATTACACAAGTCTTATAACAAAAACTCAGTTCAAAACATTGAAATAGGTTCTCAGGTTATCCACAAATTCTCAGTTTTCAAGTCATTAGGAAATCTCAGTCATCTAAATGAATTCTCAGGTTAACATTCAATTCAAACCAACTCAGTTTAACATATCAAAATCTCAGTTTTGTGTAAAGGAAATTAAAATCGAGATTAAAACTGAATTAACAATTGACAGTTAAACATACATATCATTCAACATTTCAAAAACAATCTCGAATCTAAAAACCCTACACTAGTCAGTACCCAATCATTGCAGAGGTCTAATAAACATGTAGGTGATCTAAATCAACAATTTAAGGAATCACAAACTCAGAAAAAATTGGATTAACTCAGGAACAAGAAACACTGTTTCAGGGAGTATCAGGAAACCTATACAAACATCAAATTGAATCAATTAACTAGGTGTAACCCTAAAACAGGGTGTGCAGACACTAGGTATACATGTACTCGTGTCTAGGAAGTAGTTCGTGTCCACAAAAGTGGACACGAATGTGTCCAAAACTAAAATACAAATGTCAGGAAACACAGTGTCGTGCAGAGGTGCACACGAGTGTAGGACACGACACGCGTGTCCTCGCAACTCGTGATCACGTGTACAAGTTCACCTAGGGTCAGGCTTCGTGTTCCACACCCTGATACGTGTCCACGTGTCGTGTATAAAGGACACGAGACGCGTATCAGAACGCGATTTCTCGACTGCTACTGCGCAGTGCAAAACCAATGCGCGTGTCCGTGCTCCCTCGATACGACACGATCTCGTGTCAAACTCGAGGGGTGCACTGACAGTCACTGCCCCCTTCCTCATGCCAAATTGCAGCTGTCCACGTGGCGTGTGCAGCGAGCACGAGGAGTGCGTGAGCAGGGGACAGTGTACGTGCATCGTACAGCGAGTTCGTGTCCGATTTGGACACGGACACGACACAGTCTCGTGCTCAGAGCTATGGTTCTGTGATCTACACCTATAGGGCTAGAAATTTGTGTAATTAGTTTTAAAAAAAAAGAACATTTTGTTCACTGTGGCAAAACACCAAACACTTGAATATTAACATAGATACGTGTCCGATACGGACACCAAACCCTATCAAATTCCTACAAAACTTAGCCTATAGATCCTTGGTACCTATATGCATGCATTCATGAAGAGAAATCACAATATTAATAGGTTTTGAGGCATTTTACCTATTGAGTGAAAACTCAATGAAAACCAAGGAAAGGGGGGGTGTTCTTCTTCAAAAGATGATGCCCAAAGCTTATACAACCTTGCTAGCTAGCTCCCCTTAGCACCTTCAATGGTAGGGGATCCCAATGCAAGAAGTTTGGTTCAATTTGGAGTTGTTTTGGATATTTGGGGAGAAGTTTAGGGAAGAACACAAAAGAGGCAAATAGAATGAATTAAAAATGATGCAAATGATTAATGGGATGTATTTATAGGGGGTGGGGATGAGTGTTGGCTGCCATTAAGTTAGGGTTAGGGTTTAGGATGAGGGGCTAAGGTTTCTCCAACAATTTCTAGCTAATCTAAGGGCTCACAATTAAAGTAGCCCCTTAAACCTTTAGTCTAAAATATCTTTCAACAAATATCTAGATATTTCACTAATGTAATTACTTTAATGAAATCCTCTAACTTAGTCTCTAGGGTCATGATTAACAATCTAGATTAGGCTAACTTCTAGGTCAAGACTCAACAATTTAACTAACACATATTTAATTAATATAATTCACAATTTCACAAAAGTGTCAAAATGACTAAAATACCCCTAGGCTTAAAAGTAGAAATTTGAAATCCTAAATACATGATTAGGTCTCATTGGTCATGATTAGTCTTCTAGGTCATGTATGACTAATGTTACATTAGCAAAACACCAATTCATATTTCACTCAATTAAATAGTTTTAAAATAACTAAAAATTACCAAAAATCATATCATGACTAAAATCAAATATTTTAATGATTTAAAATACAAAATTTCAAATTTACCCTTATTTTGGAAAAGTGGGTGTTACAAGTCTACCCCCCTTAAAAGAATTTCGTCCTCGAAATTAAAATGGTCGTACTTCTTCTAGAGTCTCGTCCCCAACAATCATGGTCTCAGAACTTACCTAAATCCTACAATTTAAAAGAATGGCATACTGGGTCATGGCATATGGTGGCAGTTGAAGGTCTCACCTAGGTATACTAGTCATGCTAAACCCAAACGGTCATAGGGTATCAAAACTTACAAGCAATCTGGGGTGCTAAACTGGAAAAATTACAGAAACAACAAATCATCAAGGCTGTAATGCAGTCTATTATTCTATATGAAAACTGGTAAATATAAACAACAGAGAACCAGCTACCAGGGTCCCTACTCTAAAGCCAGGGCTATACTATCATTCCTAAGATAAAGGCCAAATCACAACTCATCAAATCATCATACTAAGAAAGAGTTATAACTAATGAATTTCTACAAGGAATTAGACTAGTCAACTAAAGTTATCCCGACTCCTAAGTTATTTGATGATGGAAAACACATTTTTTTTTACAGAAAAGAAATGAAAGAGGTGATACTTTAAAAACCTTCAAGATATAATCTGATAATCACATGCGTCTGTCCAGAATCATGATACTCAGAATCCTCGCCACGCTAGTAAGCAAGGCTGCAATGAACGGTAGAGTCCATAACTGGGGTATGCATCTCTATGATCAAGTCGTCTGGAATCCTCGCTATGCCGACTAGTATAGCTGCGAGAAATTCCAATCTCATGATCAAGATATGTACATCCGAAGTCAGGTCCCTATGTTCTTGCCACGCCGGCTAATATAGCTGCGGTAAACTCTAGGTTCCATAATAAAGTAGACGTTTTACCATCCCTGTTATTTCCGTCAACATATGTTATCAGAAGATACCGTAACTCGGGTCATAAAATTCATCTCGATAAGAAAATTAAATCAACAACGATCTATCAATTCAAATTCAAATATCAAGGAGTAAGGGTAAATCAAAACAAGAGAAAAGGAATTCAAATTAGAAGTTCGGAATGAGATTCTCAAGGGGCATCCCAGGAATCTCTCAAGGAATTCTAACTGTGATTGAGTACCCCAAAATATTCTACTCCTACTGCAGGCTGTAGTGATACTCTAGTTCGAATACCACTACATAAACTCGACCTGCATGGGCTACCACTAAAAACGTGTCACGACCCGCACCCTAGAGTAAGGGCACGAGAAGTGGGTACGTCCAGCCTACGCCGCAGTGTCGGCGATAGAACGCTGTTCTAGGTCATGAACTATAACTAACATAATATGAATACTCTCCATAAGGAGGCCAACACAGAGGTATAACTCAATCACAATCTATAGATAGAGAATGGTACGATAAAATAGATAAGAAAATCCTCAACTGAGGTACAACAGAAACTAAATACAAGTCTCAACATCTCTACAACATACAACTCTGAAACAAAGACATAAGCTAAACATGAAAAGAAATAGTCTAAGCTATCTACTCTATACAAGGTATCATCCTGAGCAGCTGCCTGAACCTCGTCAGGGGTCCAGGTCGCGAGTGTCATCTAGGCAAGCTCCAAGTAAGGGGGTGCAGGGTTCCTCATCATCCTCTGTAAAATTTTCAACAGGTCCAGTCAGGACGGGAGCGAGCACAGTACATCTCATGCAGTTCATATCAAGGCAGGAAATATAAAGCAGGCAATAGAGTAAGATACATGAAACGCTGTAAGAAGATGTACATGAAACAGGAGAGATATTTGATAACTGGAAATATATACATGATAAGTAAGAACAGTAAGTGACTAGTGATTTAGAGTACGAGATGGCATGTAATTGGCTTAGGTTGAACATGATGTACATGAGTGAACATGTGGGACATCAGCCAATATGGCTGATGCGTACATGATAAAACATGAAAAGTAACAGAGTGAACATGATGGGTAAATCACATGACCATTTATACTCACCCCTACCCACAATCAGTACACAAGGATCTATTCAAGTTACGTTACGTACATGATGTTTTGGTTACACAGGAAACACATGAGGAAACATGAGCGTACATGAAAGAACATGAGAGTACATGAACGTACATGTAAGAACATGAGAGAACATGAGTGTACATGAATAACGCCGAAGCGAGGAATACATGATGTACATGAAACACATGTCATAAAGTATCCGATGCTCCCGCTAAGGGGGATAACATCCCAAGAAGAGATCCGTATAGTACTAATCCGTGATGATAACGTGACAGCATCAAGTAAAAGTAACCTAGAACGAGAATATAAATCGTGACAAGTATGAAACGATCAGAGAATGTACTCGCCTCGTATCTGAATGTCTGAAGTAAATGTACTGTCCGAGATGAGATACCTGACTCCTAGTTAGAGCAACACAAGTCAAGATGTATACAGAGGGTGATATACGAAATGTACAATGCATCTGCATGCTGTCTAGGTCAAACTAGGCTAAAGTCGACACTTGGTCAACTCTAGTCAACCACACTAGTCAAACTAGGTTAAGTCCTAGCCCAACAAGTCTAACAAGTCTCACTAGGCCTAACCAAGCCTAGGCTAGCAATCAAATACAAGCACAAGCCAATCACACACAACCTATATATGGAGAGATAAGGTGTGAGTGAACATGTAAGAAGGTCAAGTGCGACATGCATCAATGTTAACTAGTATCATAGTGATAGTGTCAATATAGTGTCATAGCAATGTGTAGAGACATAGTGTAAGGGTACATGAAGTGAGTATAGGATTGTTAACATAGAACATTGCATCACCTTTCATTCAACTTGTATTTTACCTTCATTCATTCATGCATTCCTACTATACATCTATACATTCATTATTAGATGCCTACATACATTACAACACCATATGTGATACATACAATATACATTTGCATAGAGAGGGGGAAATGTGTATAGTGTCATGGCAAGGTGAAATAAAATGTGTCTAAGTGTACATAGGCTTACACAACATACACAATAGCTCATAATACTCACACTTAGGCATATATTGGACAGCCAACCTGGTATTGTATGGGCTGTTAAGGGGGAAATTAGGGACTGAAATTTGGGCTTGAAGTATGGACTGCACATGGGCTGAAATGGAGTTTTCTGGTGACAGGTTGTAGGGTGTTTGAGGGGCTAAACAAGGCTGTCTATGAGCTATGTGTAGGACTGATTTTAGAGAGTTTAAAGGACAGGTTTAGGACTGGTATATAGGAACTGTTTAGGGGCTGTTATTTGCTAAGTTTGGGACTAACATGGGGTGGTGAAGGACAGGTTTAGTGACAGGAATGGGAGGCTGGTTCAAGGCTGATATGGGGTGACACAAGGCTGGGTTTGCACAGCCTACAACTACACTCCCCTCTCTCTTATACACACACACAGAAAGCTCCTAATCCCTTTAACTCCATTGCCCTCCTATATGTTTATATATATATATATATATATATATATATATATATATAACACGCACAAACACCTATATATTCTCAGATTTCCTCATACATACAATCCAAGTTCTCATACATGAACCTAACATGTAGTTTATGTATATAGCAATGAAATAACATATAAACAACCCAACTCAGTTAAGTCTCAGTTTTGATATCAATCCTATTTCATTTTTAACACCCCAAATTCTCAGTTTCAAAACATAGGAAATCTCAGAAATTCATGTGAAAAAAAACAGGTTAACATTTAGGTTCTCAGGACCCCAAATGTTCTCAGGAAAGGCATTGACAGTTTAGAATGTGTAGGGACTGTGTGTGACTGAAAGAGTGAGCTAATGAATGTGTGTTAGAAGGCCTGTGAGCTAGATAGGTGTGTGAGTGACAGGAAAAAAAACAGTGTCCTAAGTGTTCATATGATCAGGATTAAGTCAAACAGGGAGGAATTGACAGGCAACAAGTAATAATTAGCATCAAACTAGTTAAGGAAGGTAACCAAATCACTGTGAAATAGGAAAAAGGAAAATCAGTCACTGCTTAAGGAGGAGTTTAAACCAATTCGAGAAAATCTGGAAATACATTGAAGTATCAGCCACATTCAAACCCAACTCAACAGTATTGCATTTCTCATCAATCAAGACTTATCCTAGCATGTATGATTAACTAACAGGGATTAGGGAATGCGTGTTAGAGCATGATTTAACATTCAAACATAACTAAACCATAAGGAAATCTCAGGAAACCTATTACACAAGTCTTATAACAAAAACTCAGTTCAAAACATTGAAATAGGTTCTCAGGTTATCCACAAATTCTCAGTTTTCAAGTCATTAGAAAATCTCAGTCATCTAAATGAATTCTCAGGTTAACATTCAATTCAAACCAACTCAGTTTAACATATCAAAATCTCAGTTTTGTGTAAAGGAAATTAAAATCGAGATTAAAACTGAATTAACAATTGACAGTTAAACATACATATCATTCAACATTTCAAAAACAATCTCGAATCTAAAAACCCTACACTAGTCAGTACCCAATCATTGCAGAGGTCTAATAAACATGTAGGTGATCTAAATCAACAATTTAAGGAATCACAAACTCAGAAAAAATTGGATTAACTCAGGAACAAGAAACACTGTTTCAGGGAGTATCAGGAAACCTATACAAACATCAAATTGAATCAATTAACTAGGTGTAACCCTAAAACAGGGTGTGCAGACACTAGGTATACATGTACTCGTGTCTAGGAAGTAGTTCGTGTCCACAAAAGTGGACACGAATGTGTCCAAAACTAAAATACAAATGTCAGGAAACACAGTGTCGTGCAGAGGTGCACACGAGTGTAGGACACGACACGCGTGTCCTCGCAACTCGTGATCACGTGTACAGGTTCACCTAGGGTCAGGCTTCGTGTTCCACACCCTGATACGTGTCCACGTGTCGTGTATAAAGGACACGAGACGCGTATCAGAACGCGATTTCTCGACTGCTACTGCGCAGTGCAAAACCAATACGCGTGTCCGTGCTCCCTCGATACGACACGATCTCGTGTCAAACTCGAGGGGTGCACTGACAGTCACTGCCCCCTTCCTCATGCCAAATTGCAGCTGTCCACGTGGCGTGTGCAGCGAGCACGAGGAGTGCGTGAGCAGGGGACAGTGTACGTGCATCGTGCAGCGAGTTCGTGTCCGATTTGGACACGGACATGACACAGTCTCGTGCTCAGAGCTATGGTTCTGTGATCTACACCTATAGGGCTAGAAATTTGTGTAATTAGTTTTAAAAAAAAAAGAACATTTTGTTCACTGTGGCAAAACACCAAACACTTGAATATTAACATAGATACGTGTCCGATACGGACACCAAACCCTATCAAATTCCTACAAAACTTAGCCTATAGATCCTTGGTACCTATATGCATGCATTCATGAAGAGAAATCAGAATATTAATAGGTTTTGAGGCATTTTACCTATTGAGTGAAAACTCGATGAAAACCAAGGAAAGGGGGGGTGTTCTTCTTCAAAAGATGATGCCCAAAGCTTATGCAACCTTGCTAGCTAGCTCCCCTTAGCACCTTCAATGGTAGGGGATCCCAATGTAAGAAGTTTGGTTCAATTTGGAGTTGTTTTGGATATTTGGGGAGAAGTTTAGGGAAGAACACAAAAGAGGCAAATAGAATGAATTAAAAATGATGCAAATGATTAATAGGATGTATTTATAGGGGGTGGGGATGAGTGTTGGCTGCCATTAAGTTAGGGTTAGGGTTTAGGATGAGGGGCTAAGGTTTCTCCAACAATTTCTAGCTAATCTAAGGGCTCACAATTAAAGTAGCCCCTTAAACCTTTAGTCTAAAATATCTTTCAACAAATATCTAGATATTTCACTAATGTAATTACTTTAATGAAATCCTCTAACTTAGTCTCTAGGGTCATGATTAACAATCTAGATTAGGCTAACTTCTAGGTCAAGACTCAACAATTTAACTAACACATATTTAATTAATATAATTCACAATTTCACAAAAGTGTCAAAATGACTAAAATACCCCTAGGCTTAAAAGTAGAAATTTGAAATCCTAAATACATGATTAGGTCTCATTGGTCATGATTAGTCTTCTAGGTCATGTATGACTAATGTTACATTAGCAAAACACCAATTCACATTTCACTCAATTAAATAGTTTTAAAATAACTAAAAATCACCAAAAATCATATCATGACTAAAATCAAATATTTTAATGATTTAAAATGCAAAATTTCAAATTTACCCTTATTTTGGAAAAGTGGGTGTTACAGGAGGAGCATCACCGCTCCTGGAAAGAAGGTAAGCATACTGCTCTGATGTAAGAACCACCGACGACGATGAAGGAGGAGGCAATACAACCGCTGGAGAAGGAGACAGTGTAACCGCTGGAGATGGGTGCATCCGCGTCTCCTCTAGGGCTAGCAGTCTGGCGCTGCATTGCTCCATGCAAACCGCTATCCTAGTAACGGTGTCGTGAATGGACTCCTGCGTCCCCTGTACGTGCCTCACGGTACGCTCGAGCTCGTCCAAGCATGCGGTGACCGACGCAGCGTCCCCTTGGGCCTGAGACCCTGGCTGCTCAGAAATCCTCCTCAGCATATCGTCGTGTAGCTCAGCAATCTGGCGGGCAATGGTACCCTCGACTCGGGACGACTCGGCCTGTGACGGCTGTGAATGCGCACTGGCAGAGGGAGCCCTGGATGCCTGCATCGTAACAAATGTGCTGTAGGACCCCGTACCGTAGTACGTACCTCTATGAAGACCACCAACAACGGTCTTCCAAAACTCGTCCTCCGACTGAGGCGGAGAGGGCTGCGATGTACCAACCCCTCCCTCTGTCGGTGTACTAGCACTCGCACGCTCACGTAGCCTAACAATCTCGTCCTAGAAATCATTGTGCATCTCAATAAATCAGTACTGACCTAAATTAGCCTAATAAACGTCTAAAGTATTTAATTATTATTAACTATATGGTTATCTGTATATTCTTCAAGTTGTGTTAAAAATTAACGAAATCTAAATTAGTACTTACATAGCTCTGAGTAGCCCGGTCGTCGATGAGCTTCCCATCCTGCCGATGGGTGGCCAGGAAAACGATCACCATGTTTGCATCCTCACCCCTCTATACCTGCGTGTTTGTTATATTTTATTCTTTAGTAAAATAGAAAATTATATACTCCTACTTTCAATAAAATCTTATATATTGTAATAAATTACATACCAGACGACGAAAATGCTCCGTCATAGAAATCGATCCACCATACCACTTTTCGGCCCTCGTCCTAGCCGCCTTCGCCTTCTCCGACCGCTCTATGTACCGGGGCTCCTTAAATCGAGCCCTCATCGTGGTCCACTGGTCAGGTGTGATCCAACCAGCAATCGACTTTCCGGAGCACTGATGAGCTTTCTGATCGTCAATTGCATCACGGATCAACTTGGCGACAACGACAAGAAACTGCCTCTCAATTTGCTCGGCCCGGTGTGGTGGATAAAAATAAGTCCTCTAAAAGAATTAAAAATTAAAATAATAAGTTCTAAAAAATGCTTAAAATTATATTAATCATACTAAATTAACTATCTTTAGTTATCTTGAAGTGGGCAAACCAGAAAGCCTTCCTCTCTTCCGAGGCATCCGAGTAGTTGATCCATGGACCCCCATAGTTGGACCTTAGAAAGGAGCCCAACGCTCTCTGTACCGATGAGGGACGATATCTGTATACAACGATAACCGACGTACTAATGAATATATATAGATATACAGACATGCATAATATATATATATATATATATATATATATATATATATATATATATATATATATATATATATATATATATATTCATTTAACTTACTTCGTAGGACCGTCGGCCCAAATCTCCATCCTCGTCTCGTCCTGAGGTGCGCATGGAGGGTCGCTCTGGTATGGATCCGCCCGGGCGGGAGTAGGGACTACCTCCTCCACCTGCTCCTCACCCGCCATGCTGCTGTCAGCGGTAGGAAGGCTAGAAGAAGGAGTATGATCAGCAAGCCTGGAACTGCTCGTCGCAGGTGTACTGCCACCCGGACCTGCAACCGTATGGTACAATGGAGTGCTCGGGTCCGACGATGGTTCGGAGCCATCCTCTGGTAACGGAGCTCGCTGCCCACCTAAGGACACGGCTCGTCCTGACCTATCTCCGCGTCGTCCTGAGGTGCCTCCGCGTCGTCCTACCATGCTGATAATAACATATGATTGAAAATATAAATAAATACAATGATAGTTTAGAAATATCTGCATACGTTGGAGTTCATAATTTAAGTTTTAAAAAATCTGAATATTAATAGAAATGATCATAGTTCATAATTTAAGATTACAGAAATATGAATACATCAAAATCACAGTTTCTCAATCATCCTCTGAAAATTCATCTTCTTCGTTTGCCTCCTCCTCCTCTTCCTCTTCATCTTCCTCCTCATCGTCACTAGCATCTCCTTCGTCTTCCCCTTCGGATACTTGTACCTTTTCTACACAAGTAGATATTGAATGGGGAACTTCTGCAGAGTCGACATCAACTGTATTTGGTATAAGAGGCAGCTCGTCCTCCTGATAAGCCACTTCGTCGATGTCGTAGGTATTTTCTGGCTTTAGTCTTGTATACTGCCCACCAGTCGTACCTCGTTGTTCCCCGTCTAGGATATGTTGTAAAATATACGAGTTGAGCTTGACTTGCTAGGATAAATGGTTTGTATCCTTGGTATCGACGACGGTAGTTAATATCCACAATGTAGGAACGAAATAGTAAAGCGTAATACTCTAGAGGGGGTGAATAGAGTTGGCAGCAGAATAATGCTAATTAAAAAAGTTAGCAGCACAATCACAGAATATTAATCACAACTGAAATAAAGTAAAGACAGAGTTAAGAGAGCAAACGCAAAGATAGCGATGTATACTGGTTTTCCTCTGTTGAGGACTAATCCAGTCGGTAGAACTCTTGCTACCAGTTGAATCCACTATTGAAAAAACCGCAAGTTTTCTTACGAAGTCCTTGCAACTTCTACAATGCGAACTTTGATACGAAGAACTCGTCCAACTTCAAATGTGAAGAGGTATTCTTCAATCTAGCCTTCTGATTACAATCTCTCAGAAACTTCTAGACCGTACCGCACTGGCAAATCGACTAGAGGATTGTAACTGGCTTGGGATCTGAAATTGAAAGCTCTAGAAAACTCTTTGGAAGACTGAAAGCTTTAGATAGAGAGAAGATTAAAAGTGATTGAGTGTGTTGAAATGATCGAAATCCTTCTATATTTATAGGAATTCCAAAGGCAGACTGCTGACAGAATTCGGGCAGAACTCTATGAGCAAATCTCGGTCAAATCTGCAACTGCAGGAGGACCAAGTAACAAGGATTCAAAATCACAACGGCCACCAACCGAACTCTGGCCGAAATTTGGCCGAACTCGGTCCGAGTTCTGTCAGGGTTTAGTCAGGGTTTAGTTAGGGTTTTTAAAAAGCTTTTTGGTGATTTTTGAAAACCTTTTTGAAAACCTTTTTGTAAACCTTTTTGAAAGGACATTTTAAAAACATTTTGAACTCATTTAAGGGTAGCCTATTTGCCAGTACGACTCGGTGTACAACATATTCCTAGACTCAAATAAAATGAAAATATATTGCATAATGAATTACAGACTCGAGTAGGCAAATAGATCTTCGGTCTTGAATTCAGTGGATAGCCATTCTTGATCATGTCCAAGAGTCCGAGATGTCCCGACTAGCTTTGTATATCCAGACAGAGTTTAATCAATTATTAAAATCAGGTTGACCATATGACCAATGGGCCAACAATCTCCCCCATTTTGATAATTGACAAACTATGAATGATATAACATTAAGCTTGTTCAAAATATCAAAAAGTAGAATTGTTCATATCCTGTATTATCTCAAAAAAAATGTTAGATCTTTTAATTTTTCTCCCCCTTTGTCACTTAGGAAAATAATTGCAAAAGATAAATCTCCCCCGCAATCAATGCATAAGTAACAAATAGTGAGAAAACACATATAAAAGAAATAAGGCATAATACTAGAGAAATATCACAGGCATGTATTGTCGAAAAATAAAATAAAAAATCGTCACAGGCATGTAATTTCACAGGCAGTTTATAAAGAATGAAGCAATATAAGAAATAGTGCTATCATAAACTGAAACTGAAACATAGTGCTGAAATAAACTGGAATGCCATAAACTGAGGCATAATAAACATGTCCATGAAAATAAAAGAGTACTGAAGCAAAACTAGAAAGTGCTAATAATAATAAAAAATACTGATAATAACTTGGAATGTCGGAGCATTTCCAAGTGCACAATAAAATATCACTCAAAATCATATAGTCACATCTCCTCATCATCATCATCAGCTCGACCAGCATGTCCTGAAGTACCAGCACCAGAGGTACCAGCGCCAGAAGGATGAGGAGGGGCGCCAGCGTAGAACTCACCAACAAAGTCACGAGGTGGAGCACGATCAGGACGGTACCAATCATAGGCGTTACCGGGCTGGAAGTAGGCATGAACAGCCTCATCCTCACAGCGGTAACCAGAGAAAGCTGGATCTCTAGGGATGGAACCGGCTGAATGACCAGTCTGGGCGAAACGAAGATCAGCTAAGGAATTTACAAGCGCCTGATAACGGGTGACGTCGCGGAACTCACGCTCGCGAGCCATGTCCGTCATCGAGACGTGCAAAGCAGATAAATGCTGATGTATGCCCTCAAATGTCATGGCATACTGATGAGGTGGTGGAGGAGGTACAGTAGGAGGAGCAGGAGGTGGAGCTGAAGCAGTCATGCTACGATGAGATAACTGAAGAAACTTGGGCTCAGGGTCCTGAGTACAAGTTGACAGATCGATATCGAAGCGCTGAAAGATGCGTGGGAGAATCATCGCGTAAGAGAGATTTCTATCTCTTATACGACAACGACCCATCATCTGAATCATGGTCTTAGGGGCAGAAAATGGAATCCCCTTAAGAATGTGGTACATGGCGGACAGCTCAAGAGAAGTCACATCATCCTTTGAAGTAGATTTTGGAAGGATAGTAGAATAGATGATGCGATGCAATTCATAGTTAAACAAGTTCAGGTTATTAGCCTTGAACTTTCCAGAGCGTACTCTATCAGGTGCACAGAGTTCCGCTTTGAAACTGGCGAGTGTCGTGCCTTCGGGGAAATCAAATTCAGTGATGTCAACTAGCAGTTCACCTTCGTTAGGGATACCAAGGATCTCCGCTAAGAGGTCATCATTGAAATTGATATCAATACCTCCAACACGAGTGCTCACATCAAAAGTATTTAATATGAGATTACAATAAAATAATCTAATGGCATTAGTTGCTATAGGGAAGCAGATTTTAACAAAAAGATGTAACCCTAATGCCTCAAAGAAATGACGATGATCAGGAAATACAATCCATTTGACTGGAGCGCCTGTGCATATGGATCTTATGGAGAAGTCTCCATACCACAGTAGGGCTTGGTCTAGGGTTTGAAAGAAAAACCCGTCGAACGCGCCGTCGCTCGTTTGGACCGGCAAGAAGAGGGAATCCGTATGCGGATGCGAAGATGACCCTTCCTCACTAGGGTTCGTCTTCTTCCTCTTTGAAGGATTGAATTTGGGTGCCATTTGTACAAATTGAAGTAAAAATGCACTAATTGAAGAGTGGACAAAGATGGAGTTATACCTCCCGAAATCAAAGTATGTCGAAGAGAAAGACGAACTCCGCACGAATCCAAATTTTGGATTGATTTCACCACTTGGATTGGAAGAAGGAGGGTTGTGAAAAGCTAGGGTTCGGGGCTCCTTCGTGGCTGCTGCTGCTGTTGTGATTTAGTTTGGAAGCAATGAAGAAGAAAGGCTGCTCGGGTTCTGTATATATAACCTGACACCCTCAATCGAACTCGGGCCGAATTCGGTCAGAGCTCTGGCCGAATTCGCCTAGGGTTCTTTATAGTTGATTTTTGCCATTCTTTTTCATTGTCTCATTTCAAATATTTAATTCAAAGATTAGTCATTTCAACTTCAATTAACATAATTTATATTATTTTATAGATTAAATGTCGTTACACAGCGACTGTTTCAGATTAGCTGTAGGAGTACTATCCCAGCTGGCGGAGGTTCACCGGGGAACTCTTAAGTACCGCTTCTCTTCAACCGTAGTTGTGGTGACAGACAGACTCTTTATTGGCTTGTCTCTAACACAGTTTTTGTATAATGATATATAATCATAAAACAAAATTAATTAATATTATTGACGTCCAAAATTCCTAATTCTCGACGTAAATAATTGAAACGATCTTCCGCTAGAGGTTTAGTGAAGATGTCAGCTAGTTGATTTTCAGTATCTATGTACACAAGGTTTATATCTCCATTTTGATGATGATCTCCAAGAAAGTGATGTCGAATCTCGATATGTTTAGTACGAGAGTGACATACTGGATTCTTAGTCAAATTAATAGTGCTCGTATTATCACAAAAAATGGGAATATGTGTGTAAAATAAATCATAGTCTTCTAGGGTTTGTTTCATCCACAAAATCTGAGCACAACAACGTCCTGCGGCGATGTACTCAGCCTCTGTTGTTGATAGGGCTACAGAATTTTGCTTTTTACTAAACCATGAGACTAAAGCCTTGCCTAAGAAATGACATGTGCCGCTGGTACTTTTTCTATCAACTTTGCATCCAGCAAAATCTGCATCCGAATAACCAATAAGGTCAAAAGACTTAGTTTTGGGATACCACAAGCCAACAGAAGAAGTGCCCTTAAGGTATCGAAAGATACGAATAACTGCGGACAGATGTGATTCTTTTGGGTTAGCTTGAAAACGTGCACACAGGCAAACACTAAACATTATATCTGGACGACTAACAGTTAAATAAAGTAAACTACCAATCATACCTCGATACTTACGTGTGTCGACTGGCTTGCCTTGTTCATCTGAATCAAGCTTTGTTGAAGTTGCCGTTGGAGTACCAATAGGTTTGACATTGTCCAGATCAAACTTCTTTAGCAGGTCTTTTGTGTACTTGGCTTGATTTATAAATGTCTAATTATCAGTTTATTTGATTTACAATCCGAGAAAAAATTTCAGCTCTCCCATCATGCTCATCTCAAACTCATTCTGCATACACTTAGAAAATTCTTGACACAAAGATTCATCAGTAGATCCAAATATAATATCATCAACATAGATTTGAATTAAAAGAAGTTTGCCATTAAAAGACTTAATAAACAGTGTAGTGTCAACCTTGTCTTTTGAAAAACCATTGTCAAGTAGAAAAGAGCTTAAACGATCATACCAAGCACGAGGGGCTTGTTTTAAACCGTATAAGGCTTTCTTCAACTTGAAAACATGATCAGGGTTTTTGAAATCCGTGAAACCTGGAGGTTGTGCTACAAAGACTTCTTCTTTTATAAAACCATTTAAAAAAGCACTCTTGACATCCATTTGAAATAGTTTAAAATCATGAAAACATGCAAATGCACATAACATGCGAATGGATTCTAGTCTCGCAACTGGGGCATAAGTCTCATCGTAGTCGATACCTTCTTCTTGATTGTATCCTTGAGCTACGAGTCGAGCCTTATTACGAGTCACTAACCCATTCTCATTTAGTTTATTTCGGAATACCCAACGGGTGCCAATGACCGGATGATCAATAGGCCTGGGAACAAGTTCCCAAACTTGATTCCGTTCGAATTGGTTTAATTCCTCTTGCATAGCATCTATCCAAAAACTATCACTACATGCTTCATCAATAGTTTTGGGTTCTAGCTGTGAAATAAATGCAACACTAGAAACAATATCTCTACTGGATGTACGAGTACTTACTCCTTTGGTAATATCCCAATTACCAAATCTTTTGGATGATCAGCTGTAAATTTCAACCTTTTCGGTAGATTCTGAAGGTAGCTGGTTCCTGGATCTTCTCTAGGAGGTTCAGCTAGTACAGAGCTTGGTTGAGGATTAGCTGATGTTGAGCTTGATGCAGTCAGATCTTCATCACTGTCATCGATAGTCATTTGATTTAGTTCATCAAAAGTGACGTTGATTGACTCTTCGATGATCATGGTTCGTTTGTTGAAGACTCTGTATCCTTTGCTCTTGGCCGCATAACCTAAAAATATACCTTCATCGGCCTTTTCATCAAATTTTCCCAAATTGTCTTTTGTATTAAGAATAAAACATTTACAACCAAATATTCTAAAGTATGAAACAGGTGGAATTCTATCAAACCATAACTCAAATGGAGTCTTCTTCGATTTAGGTCGAATTAGAACTCTATTGAGAACAAAACAAGCTGTATTGACAGCTTCAGCCCAGAAATATTTGGGTAGACTAAACTGGTTTAACATTACTCTGGCCATTTCGGTTAGAGTTCTGTTCTTACGTTCCACAACTCCATTTTGTTGTGGAGTCCTAGGGCAGGAGAACTCGTGTACAAAACCGTGTGTGTCACAAAATTGCTTAAAATCAGCATTCTCGAATTCGCCTCCATGATCACTTCTGATTCGAGTGATCATGTAACCTTTTTCATTCTGTACTTTCTTGTAAAAGACGACAAATTCGGATAATGCATCATTCTTGTGTGTCAAGAAATATACCCACCACTACAAAAAAATGTAGCATTTACGGCGCACAATTTACGGTACGCAGTTGCTGCGCGTTGTAAATGATACTCTTTTACAGCGTACAAATATGTGCGCCATAAAAAAGTTATTTTTTGTCTTTTTACGGCATGTTTGACATACACGCCGTAATTGAAGACTCATTTACGGCATGCATTTGTGCGCGTTGTAAATGAAGACTCATTTACGGCATGCATTTGTGCGCGTTGTAAATGGAGACTCATTTACGGCATGCATTTGTGTACGTCGTAATTGAAGAGTTATTTACAACATGCATTTTTGCGTGTTGTAAATGAAGACTCATTTACGGCATGCATTTGTGCGCGTTGTAATTGAAGACTCATATACGACATACATTTTTACGTGTTGTAAATAATTATAATTGTTTATTAAAAATTTAGTTTCCCTACTAACAAATCCCCCCTAAAAAAATTTAGTTTCCCTCTCGAATATTTCTAGTAACAAATTAAAATAAAAATAAAAAATAAAAAAATAAAATCTAAGAAAACAACAACAAATTTTTAAAAAAAAATAAAAACAAAAAACAAAAATTATTCTTAAAAATTGTAAAAGAAAAATAATTGATTTTTTCTAAAAAATGAAAACAAGAAAAAAAATAAAAAACCCAAAACAAAAAACAATAAATAAATAAGAATATTTGAAATATATAGTATAGAAAAAATTTATTCTTAAGGGATATAATGATTTTGTGGACAAATTATTTATTGGAATATAACCAATTTTGGAAAACAAATCTTTATATTTTCATTCAAGCTTTCATTTCCCTCTATCAACTTTTCAGTCAAATTTTCCCTTTCCTCTTTTTTCATTCAAATTTTCATTTTCATATTTTCATTTAAATTTTTCTTTCCCTCTTTTTCATTCAAATTATTTTTCCCTCATAAAAATGAACCTGGTACAAAAGAGAGAAATGACTCCCATCATTTCTAACTTTTTCACTTAAATTTTTTACCTCATTTACGGCAAATTTTTGTGCGTTGTGAAAGAGTTTTTTTTTTTTCAGTTTCCCTCTTATGTTTTTCATTTTCCCTCTATTTTCATTCGAATTTTCACTTCCCTCTAAAAATATGCACTTTTTATATACTTTACAGGAAGAGAGAGAAATGACTCATAACTCTAATCTCAGAGAGAGAATTCTCTGCTCTCCTGCACATATTTGAGCATGGCTTTGCAAATGAGGAAAGGATGCCATCGACACCGACAAGAGAGAGAAATCTAGGTTCGAGGGCAAGAGGACGGTCGGGGCGGGAGAGCACCGGGGGAACCTGCCTATTCGAGCGTACGGGGAGGCGACGAAGGTAACGAGGAAGGGGATGGGGGAGGAACACCAGCAGCGACCACCGTGGATGACCGGAGGGGACCAGAGACAAAGGTGCCGGCCCCGGCCATGGGCTGAGCCGTGGCCGGAGGGGAAGGCCACAAAGGGGGCGGGCACAGGAAGCCAGGGCCGGCTCCAAGAGGCAGCAAGAAATCTATTGGTTATATTCAGGGCCGGCTCCATCAGATAGGGGGATACTTCCGTTTCACATAAGGAAGATTACATCCATATGTCGCTTGAATATATTTTCTTCTGTCCATATTTTCTTCAAAGATTCTTTTATACACCTGGGGACTTGTCCATCTTTGTATATCCTAAAAATGCATCCATTGGTGTGTATGTACCAAATTGCCACAGGCTGATGTTGGTTGAGAGTTACTTTTATATATATATATATATATATATATATATATATATATATATATATTATATATATATATCCTAAAAATGCATCCATTTATATATATATATATATATATATATATATATATATATATATATATATATAATGCTCTTGTTGTTTTTGTTATTTTGATTCAGTTTAGTTTCTTCTCTCATCTCATTTTGCCTCTACCAGGAGGCCATTTAACTTTTGTTATTACTTATTGCAATAAAGAGAATCTTCAAATACTATTTTCGTATGCTTGTCTAAGAAAATTTGATTTTTACGCACAATATGGCCATGATTTTTTTTAATATTTTTTTTTCATTTCTAACAGTCATTTACAGCGTTTAAATGCGTTTGTAAAAAGATGTAGAGAGACATTTACAACGTTCAAATGCGCGTTGTAAAAGACTATGCCCTAAATGATCCCATTATTCATGGCGTACAGGTGAACGTTGTAAATAATCCACTCCACTTTTTTACAATGCGCATTAGAACGTTGTAAAAAAGATGGAGGGGGTTATTTACAGCGTTCAAATGTGCGCCGTAAATAATAAGGTCATTTACGGTATGGCCTTTTATGGCACCAAAATGTACGCCGTGAAAGATTATTTACGGCGCGTTTCGCGCGCTGTAAATGATCATTTTTCTTGTAGTGCACGTGTATCTAGAGAAATCGTCTACAATTACGAAAGCATAAAGCTTACCTCCGAGGCTAGCAACTCTGCTAGGACCAAATAAGTCCATATGAAGCAATTGTAGAGGTCTAGTAGTACATACTGCGTTTACTGACTTGAATATGGATATGGTAGCTTTGTTCTTTTCACATTGGCTGTATACCGAATCCTTCTTGAATGTAATGTCCGGTAAACCACGTACTAGCTTCTTTGTGGATAATCTTGAGATCGTATCCATATTAGCGTGACCGAGTCTCATATGCCACAGATGACTCTCATCACTCTTGGCCATTAAGCATCTACCAACATCACCGATACCAATAATATACCCTTTCAAGTTATTACCGAAGGACACATAGCCTTCCTTCTTTTTCTTCGACAGTGTTGCAAATAGAGTAGCGTCACCGGTCATATGCCGTGAGCAACAGCTGTCGATGTCACGACCCGCACCCATTTTTTTTAAACGGATACGAGACGTGTCCAAGCCAGCCTACGCCGCAGTGTCGGCGGTAGAACGCTGTCACGGCCATTAAGATCAAAATCATAAACAATGCTCATTCACATAATTAATTTAACTTACAATGATTACAAGTTTTATATTTGTAGAAGAATATAAACTTGTACAATTAAATGAATGACTGCAACTCAACTATCTAGCTAGTCTCTAGGCTTTTTTCTGCAAGTACTTCCGTCACTCCCAAGCTAAGTGAATCCACGGCTAACCTGAAAATGTTGGTTTCCAGTCAGGAATAGAACGAGCACAATTCACCGAATGCAATTTCAAATAAAGAAAATGACTATAAGACAAAGGTTAGGCATCAATCATGAGTTTTGAAAATAACCGTAAAGTCGTGAGAAAAATCAATAGTAATAAATAGACCAATATACTTTTCCACCGTTAGAAGTACCTTTGACATGTGATCGGTCTGGGGTACTACACCGCACGGTCTACGAGATCTACTGCATGAAAATAAACAATGTCTACGAGATCTACAATGTCTACGAGATCTACTGCATAAAATAAACAATGTCTACGAGATCTACTGCATAAAATAAATAATGTCTACGAGATCTACAATGTCTACGAGATCTACTGCATAAAAATAAACAATGTCTACGAGATCTACAATGTCTACGGTCGGATCATACATCCTTGGTACTTCTCATTCTCGACTCAATAATTTATAATAGAGTATAAAAATCACATAACCAATGACTAATCAATGAAATACAGTAAAGATCAATATCGAAATACAGACAATAAACTGTACTCGCCTGTGGTCCTCTGCTGGTGAAACCGACAGTCTGAACTACTCAATGTGCCACAATAGTCAAAACCCGTACAACAGTCCCCGGAAGCTAAAATAAATATCATCAATATTCTCAGAATAGTCAAATTAGCTAGGATTGCCTGTCCTTAAGTCCAATTCTGGACACAGGGGCAAAACGGTAATTTTGGGCCAAAACGATGTCCGCCGTTGGACCCGCTTTGCACCGAAAAGCGTGCCAGAGTCAATGGTCTCTAAAGTCGTCAAACTACATGTCTACGGATCTAGTTTTTCGATACAAACCCAACCGTATGTCCAAAGTTGGATTCCGGCGGGCCGTGCACAAAATCGCCCGTTGAGTAGGACCGTGGGGCCCGTAAAACGAAGTCGGATTCAACTGTCTCAGAATTGGACCAAACTTGGCATACAGGACCAGAAAAATGATACGGTTCTGTTGGCGTACGTTTCGTCTTGATCCGACGAGCGTGCACAAAGTAATTGAAGAATTTGTAAAGTGTACGATACGGTGAATTTCGACGGATACGCATCAAATTTGTCGTGCACACGCAACCAATTTGAATTCCGCCAAAGCTCACACGACCACGAAGCTGTTACGTAGCTTTCGATGCCTTCGGTGCACGACCACGTCGCCCGAAATGGCGGGACGCACGTCGTGTGGAACAATTTCTAGTTTTTTAAAACAGGTTTTTGGAAAACTTTGGGATTTGATTTCTCGACGCGTAGTCGATGAAATCGACTTCTGTGAATTGGGTTGTGGAGCCCTACATATTGTCTAAAATTGTGTTCAAAAGGAATTTCAAATCTGGCATTAGGTCGATCAGAATCGATCTCCAACCATGGGTGTTTGGACAGTAATAAGCCCTGTTTTCAAACAGGTTTTCGCCGATATTGGCGTCCAGTTTCTGGGCAGGTTGTGATGCGATCCTCAAATCCTCTTGGTGGGATCTCGAGAGGGTTATATAGGCTCTCCGGACTAATTTACGGAACGCAAAATGACGGAGTACAGGGAAAGGAATTTACCCACGAAGTTGGAGATTGGGTTGATGTTGCTGTCGATCTTCCTGTGCTTCGCACGTGCGCGCACGGTTTCCACGCGGCCGTGGCCGCACGCGGCGGTGGCGCCGGCGGCGGGTGGGTCGCCCACGACCAGGGAACGGCGAGGCGTTGGGTCGAGAGGATTTGGATTAGGGTTTGCTGTGGTTTAGATGAGAAAGTCTCGGCTTTTCTCGTCTCCGCTCGCGTATTATATATGCACTGCATATTAACATCGGCCTGCTCTTGTTAGGCCGAGCGGGGACCCTTTGCTGGGCTCTCAGTTTGGAGCTCAGCTCGTGGGTTGAGGGTCAGTTGTAGTTTATGGGTTGGATGTACTCGACCTGGTTGCTGTGGAGTTCGGGTTTTAGGGGGATTGGTGTTCGGTTTGCTTACACTGAATCAATTAGGGGTTAGCTCGGGCTGGGTTTTGCTCTATGAGGAGCCGGGTTTAAAGGGCTGGGCTTGGGATTAGTTGAGGCTTGGTTTTTGTTTGGGTTTTTATTTCATTGATCAATCAATAGTTTTTGTATAAATGGCTTACGTGGTTGGCCATGTTATATGTGACCAAGTGAAGCTTATAGCTGCTGGCAACAACTACAATTTTGACTGAGCTGACGTATGATTGCATGCATATATGTTGTTGTTGCACAACTTACAACTAATATATATTGTAATGAATTGAATTGTATTCCAACCATGGGTGTTTGGACAGTAATAAGCCCTGTTTTCAAACAGGTTTTCGCCGATATTGGCGTCCAGTTTCTGGGCAGGTTGTGATGCGATCCTCAAATCCTCTTGGTGGGATCTCGAGAGGGTTATATAGGCTCTCCGGACTAATTTACGGAACGCAAAATGACGGAGTACAGGGAAAGGAATTTACCCACGAAGTTGGAGATTGGGTTGATGTTGCTGTCGATCTTCCTGTGCTTCGCACGCGCGCGCACGGTTTCCACGCGGCCGTGGCCGCGCGCGGCGGTGGCCGCGCGCGGCGGTGGCGCCGGCGGCGGGTGGGTCGCCCACGACCAGGGAACGGCGAGGCGTTGGGTCGAGAGGATTTGGATTAGGGTTTGCTGTGGTTTAGATGAGAAAGTCTCGGCTTTTCTCGTCTCCGCTCGCGTATTATATATGCAGTGCATATTAACATCGGCCTGCTCTTGTTAGGCCGAGCGGGGACCCTTTGTTGGGCTCTCAGTTTGGAGCTCAGCTCGTGGGTTGAGGGTCAGTTGTAGTTTGTGGGTTGGATATACTCGACCTGGTTGCTGTGGAGTTCGGGTTTTAGGGGGATTGGTATTCGGTTTGCTTACACTGAATCAATTAGGGGTTAGCTCGGGCTGGGTTTTGCTCTGTGAGGAGCCGGGTTTAAAGGGCTGGGCTTGGGATTAGTTGAGGCTTGGTTTTTGTTTGGGTTTTTATTTCATTGATCAATCAATAGTTTTTGTATAAATGGCTTACGTGGTTGGCCATGTTATATGTGACCAAGTGAAGCTTATAGCTGCTGGCAACAACTACAATTTTGACTAAGCTGACGTATGATTGCATGCATGTATGTTGTTGTTGCACAACTTGCAACTAATATATATTGTAATGAATTGAATTGTATTCCAATTCAATTCAGTTCAAACTTTCATTTCATTTCAATTCAATTTACTACTATACTATATAATAATAATAACAGAGGCCACCACCATTTTCACCTGTTGCTTTAGGCAGTGGTACAAGTCATATTTGGAGGGCAGAGTGTTTGGTGTGTACATATTTCTTTTCTTTTCCTTGTGAAAGTGAAAACACTCCTGTTAGCTGGTAGGATTTGGCCAACTCAAAGAGATTGCAACCGGGTTCAGCTGTTTAGGGCCGGGTCTGGGCTGGCTTGCATCCTCTATATTAAGATATATATAATTCTATATATATATATACACACACCTATACATATATATAAATATACGTATACATATATAAATACTTATATATATACATATATCTATATACACATATATATTTATATTTATACATATATACATATTCACACACATATAATAAATAATATCTTTATACACACTTCTATACTCCTATATATATACATATATACTTTATTCTTTTTCCCATATTTATTTATGCACACATACACCTTCATATATAATATGTTTATTTGACAGAAGTAATATAACAAATATTAATAATAATTTCCTCAACCACATAATAATGATAGTAACAATAATATTAATAAAGAAAATAATAATAAAAAATATTTCAAAAATTTTCGGGAAGGGGAGCTACAAATCTACCCACCTTCAAATAATTTCGTCCTCGAAATTCTAACTCATAACCATGCCTAAAATCTAAAAATAAAAGTCAAGGAATAAATCCACTATTACCACAATCTTCTCAAATGTTAATTCCTCAAAAATAGTTTGTATTCCACTCCTAGCCAAATAGCCTCCAAGACTTCTACCCACCTTTGGTCACACTACTCCTAACACTAAAATCTTAGAATCTTCTAACTGGTGCTAAAAATTCTTCCAACAAATATCTAGGCATATGGTATCTATAATCCTCTCGTATCTATCAAGCAATCCAAAAACTTAACAAGCAAATTTTACACAAGTAGCTAAGAATCTTGGTAAATTCTAATAAGTATGACCTTCGTCTATCTGCAATAGAGAGGACAGGAAGATAAGGAAGAACAATCAAGGGCAATTATGAAGTTTAAAGAGCGATAGAGATTATACAATAATACAGGTAGAAAGAGTATTTATGAACCTATAGTCTTATTCGCTAGATTGGGCTACCCTAGTCCAGTCACTTGCTACATCGAAGAACCCTTCGCTCTTAGAGGGTTTGCAACCAATACAGAAATTCTGTTTTCGAAATTCTAAACAAGGTTTCACAATAGAATGGAATTTGAGAAATTCAGGTTGTAATCTTTTTCGTGGTTAATTAAACACACGAACAAGGGTATAAATGTAACACAAGATCGTATTTCGACTTCCAGGTAGATGGAATAAGGTTTACGGATGAATGCACATTCTAAGAGGTGGAGCCTACGTCATAGGTACAGGGGCCTATTCCAAATAGTTCGGTTCTATAATCCAATTATGGTGGTATGTCTGGGTGGGTTTTACTGGGTCTTAATGGGTCCCCTATTTGGATATCACTGTTGGTTGGATGAGCCATGGATTTCAACCTATATGGACTGAACAAGATCCGAAGATAAAACTATGTCTACTAGGTTAGGGTAACCTAGAATAGGATTCCATCCAAGCAGTTGAGCTAGTTGCCAGTCAAGTTGGTTAGCTTGGTCCCTAAAGCCCCAAAAATGCGTCTTCCGTGGCTTTTGTGTTCAAATAGCACAAAAAGACACAATTGAGTGACACACTAGTGACATGTGCGTAGTGGACTTCAAGTAAATCACAACCATATATTGGGTCGAATGAATTGAGTCAAGGTTGAGCCTCTAATGGAAGTCGGGAAACATACCGCTATTATGGTAAGGATTATAGCTAGTCCTTTTTACCTGAAAGTCGTACCATGAAATTAGAGTATAAGGGGATGTGTTTGAGTGGGACATGATATACCTAGATGAAGGTGAACTTGTCTAGACCTTGCATATGCAGTTTGTTGGAAGATAACAGCTGGTCTCGTGCTCCGAATATTAATGACACGATCGGGGACACAAAATGGTCTAAAAGAAAAGTGGGAGTCCAAGGGTACTAATCATCATCCTAAAGGAAATTATTCTAATCAATCGGTAGTCCTCGTGTATCCTAAAATTTTAGAAGGCTTACGGTCTACCCACCTTAGGAGCTAGGACATGGTCTTAGGAATAATAAGGTCAGAAGAATTCCAAAATCCAGGTATTGTACCTCGACTCTTGTTAATAATAAAAAAATCAAGCACGGCGTAACGGGGTACGATGGTTATAAGTCGAGTCAAGGATCGTTCCTCACTAAATGGAAAATGAGTGTGTATCATGACACATGGTCACTAAAATAGAATGACCTACTCGTCCACCGTATACAAGAGTTATCGATGGGGTAACCAACTCTAGGGCACATCATATGAAAAAGATTTCTAACAACCAAGTCATGTATTTCTATTTGTGTCGAGTCTGCCGGACTATTGTCACACGGGTTCTAGTTGAAGCAAGCTTCAAAGGATGGTTAGAGGTTCACTGTAACGCCCCAGTTTCGGAATACGGGGACGTACACGGCTAGCTACACCGTATAAGGTACGAATACGCTATACGGTGATGACGGCTGTCCAGTCTGGTTGGGTATCCTAGCATGCAATCAATCTATGGCCTAAATCCGATTTCATATCCACAGGTAAATTACAATGAAACAATATCAAGAGAGATAGTCATATGAAAAACAGGAAATACTCATATAAAAATCTGGAATCTACAGTACAGGATAATAATGTAGACAAGTATACCTTCCCACAGTTCCTAGCATGGTCTGGAACTGAAGCACACCCTCCAAGTCAAGTCTGGAAGATCCACCGGGTCGGTCTCAGACAATCTGGGAACAATCCAGGGTTGGTCAGGCCAACCGCAGCAAGTACCAGAAAGGAAGGCTCAAGGACGGGCGAAGAAAACCAGCAGGATAAAATATGACAAGAATAACATCTAAAAACAGTAAATAAAGGTAAGGGATCGTGCGGTACCAACGCACGATAACAATCCACAAGTATAGTGAAGCTAACACAATCACAATCTCCCTAGCATCCACTAACACCTGCATTGCCAGCTGGAAATCAATATCAGCTGGCTAGCAGGCCACAAGCCAAACAACACAGAAGGATAAGTGGCCACACAATGCCTACGGCTTGCTATTATTAGCTAACTAGGGTTATCACAGGCCTAATTACTAACAAGATGCAGTTGAGGTATTCCTATAGCCATAAGCCCTGCAGACTATCCAGGTTATCCAGGACGAATGTATAATATATAGTGGGTACATCGTCCGGGAGACAAATGTACCCTAATAGCTAGCTGGAGGGGTGCAACACATGACAGTGTGCTGGAAATGTACCCTACTCGACGACAGGCTACAAATCCCATGAGCGCCCAGATAACGGGATTGCCTGTAGCCGGAATACCTCGATCTATATGAGCTACTTGATCAATCTAGTTGTTAACCTAGTCAGATTCATTATGAATTCCTGACCATGGTAACCAGGAATCCATGTCCTAGACATGATGCAAGACGAGACAGGTAGTTTGTACAAGCACAATCAGGAAAATCAACCACGGTGTCAAGACAAGGTCATAACTAGCAAGTCAGGACTGGCTGTCGCAACAGCGGTCAAGAGTAAACATGTCATATCAAGAGTACTAGTCAGGAGTGCGCCACCACGGGCCACTATCAAGAATCAAGAGTATACATGCCAAGTTTACTGTCAAGTCCAGAGCGCTAGTCAGGAGTGCACCTCTACGGGCCACTATCAAGAATCAAAACAGGTCCAGGTCATCGTGTAATACCAGGAACAAGGTCAAACCTATCAGTCACAAGAAGTCACATGCCCAAATCGTGACATGGATATCAAGTCGGTTATAAGATCAAAATCTCCACTATAATAGTCTCTCAAGTACACATGGAAACCTACAGCTCAAATCATCAAGTCGATCCATTCACCTTATCAAACTATCAGGAGTCTCCTATCTACAATGGAAATCAATATCATGTCAGGAAGGTCAATAACCAAATACCAAGCTAATCACTATAAGCAACGCTAGGCCCTCTAGCTCACAAGAATCCTCCAAGTCAATGATCAGCAGCCACTAGAAAACGAGCCCCTCAACTACCAAGACATAGCAATCAAACCAGGTTTCCCAACTACTGGAATACACAAGGGTACCAGGTTTTGGGCGTTTGGAAAGTCGAGTAAAAATTATATAATAATACCCTCGATATTCTCCTTGTTCTACGAAATATTTGAAATCACCAAAATCCAAGAATCCACATAGATCCACCAAGTCAATATCCCAAGATCGTACTCTCCATAATACTCAATCCTCAGTCATATCCACAAGTCATATCTCCCAATACATAGGACAACTGTCAGCTCTATCTGACTGAACTAGGATAACTCCTAGGATGGAGGGTCAGGGAACAAGAGTCCGGTAATAAATGCCGTCGGAAGTGGCAAGGATTACATGGACCGCTCTGGAGCAAATCCACAACCCTTAAACCAAACAAGGACCAGGGTTGCAGACCGTCTCCCGAGTGGAACCGCTCTCCTTACGCTATCCGACGGACAAGACAGGTCAGGAGCTAGGCGACTAATCTAGTATGGAGTCTACCTAGCAGGCAATGGGATCAGGTATACTATAACAAGATGAACATGCATGAATCCAGTCCAGCAAACCAAAGGAATGGTTCTGCCTAATCCTTCGAACCAAATTCCCAGCTGGGAATTCTGGAAAAATCTGGCAGAATCTCCTTTGTAATCTGGATGGGAGCACCCTACGAATAGGGGCTAAAACCACTCGGCGCAACCCGCCGCAGAATCGCAGAATCGCAGACTGAGAACACTAAGTCTCAGCTACCAGCAGCACTACGATGCGTACTGGAAACAGGTCGATAGCCGAGAACACTAAGCCCCGGCCTCCAGCAGCGCTACGAGGCGTACTGGGAAATCAATCGAACCCGAGGCCACTAATGTCTCGGCCTCCAGCAGCACTACAATGCGTACTGGGCGCCAAGCCAACATGCATAATAATAAAATAACTGCCTCGCAGGGCGCACCACAACACATGTCTATAGTTCTAACCCAAGCATAATCACAGCCACATGAGGAGTTAGCCAGAGCCGTTACTCGACCGCGAGTCGGACACGGGGCATACAGGGACAATCCGTACAAGTGAGTCGTGCTCGTGTCCTCGGAGGTGTGGATGACCCATCCGAGTTGTCCGATACGGTCTATCCCGGTATCGGACCAAGCTGCCCTAAGTTATCATCATGGCAGTTCTACTACTAGGCTACACTAATAATGGTTATAAAATTAACAAGTACAATTTAATTAAATGAAATAAAATCTAAGAGAGAGGGCAAGAGCCGTCGATGAGCAAGGGATACTTGCCTAGAGGGCTCGGCTAGGTAAGCAAGTCTTCGGCGATCTGGATCCAAGCTAGCACGTCCATCGAGGTCCTCAGAACACATAATAAACAATTATTAGAATTAAATAATAAAATAATAACAGAAAGCATGGAGGATGGCAGGAGGCTATACCGTGCGGGTCCCGCAAACAGCGCAGGGATCTGGCACGAAAACTGAGGCACGCAGACCGATACGGGCACGCAACCCGAGACGCGCACGTATATCGAGATGCGTACGAGAATTGAGATGCGTACGAGAATCGAGATGACTCGAATATCAAGACGAACAGGAAAGAACGTGCACGTAAATCGAGACGTACACGTAGGCCGAGGTACGCGAATATCAAGGTGGTGCACAAATCATGCAACACGTAAATCGAGACGTGCACGCGAATCGAGACGGCACAAAGACCAATACGGCACGTAAATCGGAGCGAACACGCAAATCGAGGCGGTATGCAAATCAGCGCACGCACACAAATCGAAGCGATACTAAACCGAGATGGCACAAAGGCCGAGACACGGGAATCGAGACAACGTGCAAACCGAGATAGCACGATGCCCGAGACAGCGTAGGGTTCGAGGCGTCCCGCTGACCGAGGCAACACGCGGATCTAGGTGCACAAAAACCGAGGCTGCACATAATTCGAGGTACACGTGTTCCGAAAAATACGAAGAACGAAAGTGCGCTGCTCGAGGCAGCACACTTCACGAGACAGCACGCAAATCGGGGCACGCAACCCGAGGAAAGGCACGGAGCACGAGGGCTCACTGCCCGAGAAACACACAGGCCGAGGGTAGCTCGCTGCTCGAGCAGCGCGGGGCCCAAGGGCATCCCGCTGCCCGAGGCTGGCACGGCACTCGCGGCGGAGGCTCGGCAATGGTGCTGGCCGCCAGAGAGAAGGGTAAAAGAGGGGGCAGAGGGGCTCACCGGGGTCGATCGGCTCTCCGGCGGAAGAGACGAACGGCAGCAGCGGCGGAGGACCTCGCCGTCGTCGAGGAGAAGGGAGACGACGACGACAGGGATGGCGGTGGTCGCGGAGGCCATAGCGGCGGTGGTGGTCGGCCATGGAGATGGCGGTGAAGGAAGACGACGATGATGATGGCACTGGTCGTGGTGAAGGGGGCGGCTGTGACAGGGGCTCGCGGAGGAGGCCGGCCGTGGAGGAGACGGCGGCAACAGCGGAGGGAGGGGGCCGGAGGCCCTGACAGTGGTGGTGGTGCTGGTGGCTGAAGGGGGCGACGCTGGAGGCAGCCCGCGACGGCGGTCCGCGCCACGGCGAGAGGAGGAAGGAGAATTGGGCGAAGGCCATGGGGCTGGAGGCGAGGACGATGATGCTGGTGGCGGTGGTCGCGACTGGAGGCGGGGCGACCACAGCGGAGGGAGGCGACGCTCGTGTGAGGGCGGCGGAGGCCGAGTGAGAGAGTGAAGAGAGTGAGGGAGAGGGATGAGAGAGTGGGGTCGGGAGAGAGAGAAAGAGGAATTGGGGGAGGGTTCTCCAGGGAAGAGAGAGAGGGAAGATTTCGGGAGAGAGAGGGGGAGTGGGTGAGGGGGTTAGGTGAGAGAGAGGGTAGGTTAGATATTTGTGAAAAGGGGTAGATTTAGGATCAAGAAAATAATAGTAGCAAAAATAAAAATAAGAAAAATTCACCTCCAATAATTAATAATAAAATTTTAAAAATACCCAATTTCAAAAATCCTCCAAATACGAAATATAGTCGAAATACAGGATCTGACATTCACAACATTTGGTCTCTTGAGAAGAGGTAGTCTCCTAGGTTGGCATTACGACTAAGGGTAAAATCCTAATCATTCTTAAATTCAGATGGCTTGAAAGTCCCGATAACAGTTTGGGGTCGAGAGGAGAACGAGTAACTCAATCACAGGACTGGCCGTTGGTAGCTACACTTGTGCCTACCAATATCATAGCCATGGGAATACTCTGTATCTCTCTACCATCACGAGCTTTCGTCTTTCCAAATCGGTGAAAGATAAAAACAATAAAGAATTCAAGGAAGATGTTACTGAATACAATTTCGTGATTCAAGGGCGAACATATAATTCAAGAGAAATTGTCAATGCAGTCGTGGATGAGACCCTAGAGACATCTATATCTCAATCCATGTAGGGTAATTAAATAAAGTGCGAACCAAATGCATCATGGTTGATCAGACCATAATACACTGATTCTGATTAGATAATAAGTTAGCAGGCGTTCCCACTAAACATATGCCTCGAATCAAGCTCGGTAAAAGAGTAAGCTTGTAAAAACTAGGCTGTAATAGCAGCGTTGGTCAAGATAGTCAATATACAAGTACGTGAGATTTTTGAAAAGAGGCACAAGTAGTTCGAGTTTAGAGAGAATCAAAACTTACCTGGTGTCCTTGCTTATACAATCTTTCTAAAATCTTCCTGTCCATAAGGTCTTGGTCAACTAATGGGTTATGGAACTCTGGATTCTATATTCTTGGTAACTTATTAGTGTCGGTCAATTACCTCGTCAATAGATCACAAGGACCACAAAATGCTAGGTTGGGAGACATGCTACTCAACTTACAGAACTTCTACTAATATTAGCTTTGGATCTTATGGGACATACATGGCATTGTCCTATCCTCCATAGTATCCTAAACCTGTAATCACGTTTGAAGTCATTTCACCGAGAGTTACGCCTCAACCGTATACTTGGGCGGTGGTAAACCCTTGGATTCGTGATTTCAGGGTGCTATGTTATTTGATACTCTACCTTATATTGACACAAGGGTTACGGTCAAAAGAGGATCTCTAGCCATAGTTTTAGAAATATTCTATAACCTATATTTTCTTAGACTAATTTCAATTCTAGGGTCGTGTCTCGCCAGTGCGCTGCTGGCTGCAGTAAATCTATGGTCTCTATAATTCAAATAATAGCGACAGTGCGCTGCTGTCCTGCCATTATGAGTTAACTAACATTCCTTTAACTATATCTGTAGAATTTATGAGCTCCTAGAGATTCAAACAGTTGACTATGAAATAAAGTGTAAGTATTTGTCCTACCAGTCACAATCCTTAAAATAAAAGATTTAATCCTGGAGAAAATAACTGAAGATAAAAGAATTACAACATTCTAATATCTATTCCATGTGTATTCACACTTTTGAGGAAAACTTTGAATCGAAACTAACTTGGGGTTTATCTATAGATAACACACAAAAAAATAACTCTTAGGGCAAAAATAGGAACTAAATAGACAATTTGACCAAGACATGAGGATGATAACTAAGAGGCAAAGAGAAAGAATTAACAATTCATCTAGGTTAGATCATAAATTCTATGAAGCCCTGCCTCACCAAGTGAATAGTCTATCCACATGGAATCATATCGTCATATCAAGAGATAATAGTATACCTACGGGGATCTGACAAACTATCAAAACTAATAACTCCTCTTCTAAATTGCATGGCCTAGACTACCCATCGGTCAATTTGTGTAAGGGACTCCTAGTCCTAGTCATTCTCTTAAATTAAATTAATTCTTGTCCGTGAATGAGCATTTCCTTGTCGCAGGCTCGCAATAGTACGACTAACTTAAGTACTATCACGAGTTCGCACGGTTTGCGAAAACAGACCTGCATGGGCCACCACAAAAACTTGTCACGACCCGCATCCATTTTTTTTAAACGGATACGAGACGTGTCCAAGCCAGCCTACGCCGCAGTGTCGGCGGTAGAACGCTGTCACGGCCATGAAGATCAAAATCACAAACAATGCTCATTCACATAATTAATTTAACTTATAATGATTACAAGTTTTACATTTGTAGAAGAATATGAACTTGTACAATTAAATGAATGACTGCAACTCAACTATCTAGCTAGTCTCTAGGCTTTTGTCTGCAAGTACTCCTGTCACTCCCAAGCTAAGTGAATCCACGGCTAACCTGAAAATGTTGGTTTCCAGTCAGGAATGGAATGAGCACAATTTACCGAATGCAATTTCAAATAAAGAAAATGACTATAAGACAAAGGTTAGGCATCAATCATGAGTTTTGAAAATAACCGTAAAGTCGTGAGAAAAATCAATAGTAATAAATAGACCAATATACTTTTCCACCGTTAGAAGTACCTTTGACATGTGATCGGTCTGGGGTACTACACCGCACGGTCTACGAGATCTACTGCATGAAAATAAATAATGTCTACGAGTTCTACAATGTCTACGAGATCTACTGCATAAAATAAACAATGTCTACGAGATCTATAATGTCTACGAGATCTACTGCATAAAATAAACAATGTCTACGAGATCTACAATGTCTACGAGATCTACTGCATAAAAATAAACAATGTCTACGAGATCTACAATGTCTACGAGATCTACTGCATAAAAATAAATAATGTCTACGAGATCTACAATGTCTACGGTCGGATCACACATCCTTGGTACTTCTCATTCCCGACTCAATAATTTATAATAGAGTATAAAAATCACATAACCAATGACTAATCAATAAAATATAGTAAAGATCAATATCGAAATGCAGACAATAAACTGTACTCGCCTGTGGTCCTCTGCTGGTGAAACCGACAGTCTGAACTACTTAATGTGCCACAATAGTCAAAACCCGTACAACAGTCCCCGAAAGCTGAAATAAATATCACCAATATTCTCAGAATAGTCAAATTAGCTAGGATTGCCTGTCCTTAAGTCCAATTCTGGACACAGGGGCAAAACGGTAATTTCGGGCCAAAATGATGTCCACCGTTGGACCCGCTTTGCACCGAAAAGCGTGCCAGAGTCAACGGTCTCTAAAGTCATCAAACTACATGTCTACGGATCTAGTTTTTCGATACGAACCCAACCGTATGTCCAAAGTTGGATTCTGGCGGGCCGTGCACAAAATCGTCCGTTGAGTGGGACCGTGGGGCCCGCAAAACGACGTCGGATTCAACTATCTCAGAATTGGACCAAACTTGGCATACAGGACCAGAAAAACGATACGGTTCTGTTGGCATAAGTTTCGTCTCGATCCGACGAGCGTGCACAAAGTAATTAGAGAATTTGCAAAGTGTACGATACGGTGAATTTCGACGGATACGCATCAAATTCGTCGCGCACACGCAACCAATTTGAATTCCGCCAAAGCCCACACGACCACGAATCTGTTACGCAGCTTTCGATGCCTTCGATGCGCGACCACGTCGCCCGGAATGGTGGGACGCACGTCGTGTGGAACAATTTCTAGTTTTTCAAAACAGGTTTTTGGGAAACTTTGGGATTTGATTTCTCGACACGTAGTCGATGAAATCGACTTCTGTGAATTGGGTTTTGGAGCCCTACATGTTGTCTAAAATTGTGTTCAAAAGGAATTTCAAATCTGGTATTAGGTCGATCAGAATCGATCTCCAACCATGGGTGTCTGGGCAGGTTGTGATGCGATCCTCAAATCCTCTTGGTGGGATCTCGAGAGGGTTATATAGGCTCTCCGGACTAATTTACGGAACGCAAAATGACGGAGTACAGGGAAAGGAATTTACCCACGAAGTTGGAGATTGGGTTGATGTTGCTGTCGATCTTCCTGTGCTTCGCACGTGCGCGCACGGTTTCCACGCGGCCGTGGCCGCACGCGGCGGTGGCGCCGGCGGCGGGTGGGTCGCCCACGACCAGGGAACGGCGAGGCGTTGGGTCGAGAGGATTTGGATTAGGGTTTGCTGTGGTTTAGATGAGAAAGTCTCGGCTTTTCTCGTCTCCGCTCGCGTATTATATATGCACTGCATATTAACATCGGCCTGCTCTTGTTAGGCCGAGCGGGGACCCTTTGCTGGGCTCTCAGTTTGGAGCTCAGCTCGTGGGTTGAGGGTCAGTTGTAGTTTATGGGTTGGATGTACTCGACCTGGTTGCTGTGGAGTTCGGGTTTTAGGGGGATTGGTGTTCGGTTTGCTTACACTGAATCAATTAGGGGTTAGCTCGGGCTGGGTTTTGCTCTATGAGGAGCCGGGTTTAAAGGGCTGGGCTTGGGATTAGTTGAGGCTTGGTTTTTGTTTGGGTTTTTATTTCATTGATCAATCAATAGTTTTTGTATAAATGGCTTACGTGGTTGGCCATGTTATATGTGACCAAGTGAAGCTTATAGCTGCTGGCAACAACTACAATTTTGACTGAGCTGACGTATGATTGCATGCATGTATGTTGTTGTTGCACAACTTACAACTAATATATATTGTAATGAATTGAATTGTATTCCAATTCAATTCAGTTCAAACTTTCATTTCATTTCAATTCAATTTACTACTATACTATATAATAATAATAACAGAGGCCACCACCATTTGCACCTGTTGCTTTAGGCAGTGGTACAAGTCATATTTGGAGGGCAGAGTGTTTGGTGTGTACATATTTCTTTTCTTTTCCTTGTGAAAGTGAAAACACTCCTGTTAGCTGGTAGGATTTGGCCAACTCAAAGAGATTGCAACCGGGTTCAGCTGTTTAGGGCCGGGTCTGGGCTGGCTTGCATCCTCTATATTAAGATATATATAATTCTATATATATATATACACACACCTATATATATATATATAAATATACGTATACATATATAAATACTTATATATATATACATATATCTATATACACATATATATTTATATTTATACATATATACATATTCACACACATATAATAAATAATATCTTTATACACACTTCTATACTCCTATATATATACATATATACTTTATTCTTTTTTCCATATTTATTTATGCACACATACACCTTCATATATAATATGTTTATTTGACAGAAGTAATATAACAAATATTAATAATAATTTCCTCAACCACATAATAATGATAGTAACAATAATATTAATAAAGAAAATAATAATAAAAAATATTTCAAAAATTTCCGGGAAGGGGAGCTACAGTCGAGGATCCATTTGCTTCTAGCATGTGAAGGGTGTTCCACCTACAAAACAGTTTGCAGATGAAACTTTTGGTACCCATTTCTTGTAGGGTCCTGAATTGTTAGCTTTTGGTATCCAAGCATAAAAATTTAAATCAACAAGCTTTCTCATTCTACATGCAGATAAAATATGACCAATGAGGCCACAATAATGACATTGTGCATGTCGAGTGTTGAAAGCTGAGTGGTGTGCATGGTTGGTAGGTTTAGGTTTTCTAGTATAGAAGAAAGCATACCTATAATCTTGTTTGGGCTTAACCTTTTGGGGTAAAGGTTTGATAGGGTTAGGTCTGACAGTGTTTGGCTTGGGAATGTTCCGATTTTTCGGTAAGTAACACGTGTTAGGGAAGGAAGCAGCAGGCTCAGGCTGTTTTCCTAACCTAATTTCCAATCTTTTGGAAGTATCATACAACAGTATAATCAGAAGTGAGTATTTCTATTCTGATTTGTGCACATCAAAGACTTTTCTTCTCTATAGAGAGTTCTTCCTTGAGTTGGTCAATAATTTTGTCTTTCTCTTCAGATGACTTGGTAGTCTCGTGTAATAAGAGCTTTGTTGAAGAAAGCTCACCAGACTCACTAACATTATTTCTAACCTCAGCTAGTAGGTCGGTAAGTCTACCTATTTCACCTTTGTACTCTTTGAGTACCTTCTTAGAGGTCTGATACTTGCTACGCAGTTTCTTGTAATCAGTCATCAGGTCACTGAAGGCATCTCCTAATTGCTCAAAGGTGAAGTCATCATAAGTATCAACTACAGGTTCAGTAGGTACCTGATCGGATGCCATAAAGCATACGTTTGCAGCGTCTTCTGATTGTTCGTCTTTTGAGTCGTTGGCTTCACTTTCAAGCCATATGCTGGTATTGGCATATCTCCTAGATGTTGATTTCTTCAGGTTCCCTTTTTATTACCTGTTGCTCTTCTTGCTTGATGATGAGTTTGTGGGACAATCCTTCTTCATGTGTCCCTTCTTCTTGCAACCATAGCAGACAGCATCTTCTTGATACCGGTTGTTGCTGTTGTTTTCTTTGACTCTCTTCTCATGTCTCATGAATCTTTTGAACTTCCTTGCTAGGAGTGCTTGATCTTCAGCGTCAGATCCACTGCTGTCTGAATCACCTTCAGCAGCTTTTCTGTGCTGAGCCTTGAAAGCGATCGTCTTCTCCTTCTGTGCAGGTTCTTCAAAATCTTGTAGCTCCAGTTCATGAGTGAGTAGTTTACCCATGAGTACTTCGAGTGTCATCGTAGTGAGGTCGTTTCCTTCAATAATAGCAGTAGCCTTTGGAATCCAGTTCTTGGTGAGAGCTCGCAGGAGTTTGCGAATCTTTTCATGGTTATTGTAATCTTTGCCTAAGGAGGACAAAGGATTTATAATATCCAAGAATCTCTCGAACATTTGTGTAACTGTTTCGTTGGGCTTCATCTTGAATGCCTCGTACTCTTGAGTAAGTCTGCTGACTTTAGATTCTTTGACTTGAGTCGTGCCTTCATGTGTGACTTCAAGTAGCTTCTACACTTCATTAGCCGTTGTGCAGATAGACACCCTGTTAAATTCACTTCTGTCTAAAGCACAAAAAAGAGCATTAATGGCACGTGCGTTAAGACTAGCCCTTTTTTTTCTTCCTCTGTATATCTGCTATGGGGTTTTTCAACTAAAACTCCATCAACATTTATACGAGGTGGCTTTTGATAGCCATCAAGAACAATGGACCATAAATCAAAGTCACGTGATTTCAAGAAGAAACTCATCCATATTTTCTAATATGTATAATTCGTACCATCAAACAGTGGGGGTCTGTTTGTGGCCTGACCTTCACTTGTGAATTTCACAGTTGCCATGTGTTGTGCTGTGATCTATATAACAGTTAATTAAAATGAATTGTACTGTTACCTTTGCTTTACCTGTAACACCCGCTCTGATACCAATTGTAGGCACGAAATAGTAAAGCGTAATACTCTAGAGGGGGGGGGTGAATAGAGTTGGCAGCGGAATAATGCTAATTAAAAAAGTTAGCAGCACAATCACAGATTATTAATCATAACTAAAATAAAGTAAAGACAGAGTTAAGAGAGCAAATGCAAAGACAGCAATATATACTGGTTTTCCTCTGTTGAGGACTAATCCAGTCGGTAGAACTCTTGCTACCAGTTGAATCCACTATTGGAAAAACTGTAAGTTTTCTTACGAAGTCCTTGCAACTTCTACAACGCGAGCTTTGATACGAAGAACTCGTCCAACTTCAAATGTGAAGAGGTATTCTTCAATCAAGCCTTCTGATTACAATCTCTTAGAAACTTCTAGACCGTACCGCACTGGCAAATCGACTAGAGGATTGTAACTGGCTTGGGATCTGAAATTGAAAGCTCTAGAAAACTCTTTGAAAGACTGAAATATTTAGATAGAGAGAAGATTGAAAGTGAATGAGTGTGTTGAAATGATCGAAATCCTTCTCTATTTAAAGGTATTCCAAAGGAAGACTTCTGACAGAATTCGGACAGAATTCGGACAGAACTCTATGAGCAAATCTCGGTCAAATCCGCAACTGCAGGAGGACCAAGTAACAAGGATTCAAAATCACAACGGCCACCAACCGAACTCTGGCCGAACTCGGTCCGAGTTCTGTCAGGGTTTAGTCAGGGTTTTTAAAAAACTTTTTGGTGATTTTTGAAAACCTTTGTGAAAACCTTTTGTAAACCTTTTTGAAAGGACATTTTAAAAATATTTTGAACTCATTTAAGGGTAGCCTATTTGCCAGTACGACTCGGTGTACAACATATTTTTAGACTCAAATAAAATGAAAATATATTGCATAAGGAATTACAGACTCGAGTAGGCAAACAGATCTTCGGTCTTGAATTCAGTGGATAACCATTCTTGATCATGTCCAAGAGTCCAAGATGTCCCGACTAGCTTTGTATATCCAGACAGAGTTTAATCAATTATTAAAATCAGGTTAACCATATGACCAATGGGCCAACACACAAGACCATGCTTGTCAATTTTCCATACTTGATCTTGTATGGGATCGAACCAATCAACTTTGAACAACACGATCTTGGCAGGCTCTATGCCATAGTTGTACGACAATTCCACGATCTTCCGTAAGACGCCATAGAAATCATTGCCTGGAGTAACATCTTTGTAGTTTGTAGATTTGATATAGAAGCAACTGTTTTTTGTGGAATCAAGATCCAGGAAGCTATCTATGATGAGAGCATTTTTTGACTTGAACTTAAACCCATTCACGCAATAACTTGGCCATATTTTGACGGCATAAATTGGTCCCTTGGCAAGAGTTCTAATAGATTCATTCTCAAGGATGACGTCCGGACGATCAACCTAAACATGAGAAGATACAAAATTAAGTTCAATGTTAAGTTATTTCTTGTGCAGTTGTGAATGGAGGAAGATTCTAACTAGCTTCTTACGTATATATGCAGTCAACCAAGACGGGAAATAAAGTCTTATTTCTTCTTATACTTCTTCATCTGCAATGTATGGTCTACTTGACCTCACCTCATCATTAAATTTGCTGAAAACCAATAAATATCAGGATATACTCATTAAATTATAATAACATAATCAACAAATAGATGACTTGAACGTTAAAGATTTTCAGTTACCACTCTAGCTTTTCCACTTCATCCTCCTTGCAGTTGAGTAATATATATAACTGGGTAGCCTTTAGTTCCTCATCATTCAAATATCTCTTTTTCAGTTTTCCAGAAGGATTTCCAAGAGCATTGAAGACTTTCAATAATGTATCATTATATTCTATATCTCCATCGTCGTTCCTCGGAGCTCTTGTTCTATTAGTAGCAATATGAGGCTTGAAATATATTAAACAAAAGTTTATAATCTCTTCAAGGACATAGGCTTCACAAATAGAACCCTCGACCCGTGCCTTATTTTTCACCTTCCTCTTCAAGTGGTTTAGATGGCGCTCGAACGGGTACATCCACCGATAATCGACGGGCCCACCAACACGTGCCACATATGAAAGATGAATTGGCAATTGCTCCATAGAGTCGAAGAATCTAGGAAGGAACACCCTCTCAAGCTTACACAATGTTACTGTAATGTCCTTCTCCTGCTTTTCAAGCCGATCGACGAGCAATTTAGTAGAACAAAGATCTCTAAAGAATATGCTAAGCTCTGTCAGTAGATCCCAAACGACCTGAGGTAAGAAATTCCTAAAATGCAATCGAGATTAACCTCTCCATAAAAATTTGACAGTCGTGGCTCTTCATACCCTGTAGTTTGTTCTCTTTCGGGTCAACACATCTTCTCAAATTCGATACGTACCCGTCTGGAAATTTTATGCCCTGGATCCACCAACAAAGTTTACCTTTGTCCTCCTTGTCCAGTAAGAAAATGGCCCTGGGCTGCTTATACTTCCCACTGCCTTCCTTTATCAAATGCAACTCTGGACGTCGGTATATTTCTTCTAAGTCCAACCTGGCCTTGGGATTGTCTTTCGTCTTTCCCTTTACGTCCATCATAATATTTATTATATTGTTAAATACATTCTTCTCGATATGCATGACATCCAGGTTATGTCTGAGCAGATGGTCACTCTAATATGGTAGGTCCCAGAATATACTCCTCTTCGTCCAGTTGTGAGCGCGGCCAAATCCATCACACTTGTACCCCGCTGTAGGCTCTTCAATAGCACTTGACAATTCTTTAACTTCCTCCCATATCGTGTCCCCGGACCACCATGGCGGTGGACTGGACTTCTCTACCACGTCAGCACGAAAAGCATTCCTGGTCCTCCGGTACGGATGATCCTTTGGCAGGAACTGTCGATGACAATAAAAGAAGTACGGTTTTCCTCCGTGTTTCAAACAGAAAGCCTTAGTGCGATCCATGCAATATGGACATGCGAGACGACCATGGGTGCTCCAACCCGATAACATTCCATAGGCCGAGAAATTATTGATGGTCCATATTAGTGCGGCCCTCATCTAAAAGTTCTGCTTTCTAGAAACATCATATGTGGTTGCACCTACTTCCCACAACTGATTCAGCTCATCTACCAAGGGTTGTAAGTACACATCGATGTTCCTCTTCGGGTTCTTCGGACCTGGAATAATAACAGTTAGGAACATGTAAGGAGTCTTCATGCACATCCAAGTCGGCAAGTTGTACGGAGTAACAATCACAGGCCAACAAGAATATTATGAGCCCGAAAGTCCAAATAGGGTAAAACCGTCGGAGGAAAGCCCCAATCTGACATTACGCGGCTCCGAAGCAAAATCGGGATACACTCGATCAAAGTGCTTCCATGCTTCCCCGTCGGATGGATGATCCAGTACTCATCTATTTGTTCCCGCTTGTGCCAACTCATATTATCAGCTGTCTCCTTTGCCATAAACAACCTCTACAACCGCGACATCAAAGGCAAATAGTGCATCAAATCTATTGTCTTGCGTGCACCAGAAGTCCTTGTTGTACTAGTTGCCTTGAAGCGATTGGCACCACAAAATCTGCAGGCGTCTTCATCCTTGTCGTCCTTATAGTACAACATGCATCCGTTGCGACATGCATTAATTTTTTCATACCCTATCCAGAGCAATCTCACCATTCTCTTGGATCGGTAGAAGTCTTTAGGTAACTTGCCACCCTCCGGCAATATATCTTTAATTAACTCCAGGATTCGGTTGTAGCATTCTTGAGATATGTTAAAATCTGATTTTATGCTCAACAATCTTGTAATCACCTCCAACGGTGAATGGTCATCACAACCAGGATATAAAGGAGTCCTTGTATTCTCCAGCAACTCCATAAACTTTGCAGCATCGACATTCGGTGCCTCCTCAGCTGCATATTGATTGTTCGGGTCGAAACTCGGCCCCGCAGCATCGATAACCATGTTCGTCCACCCTTGGTCGTAATCAGCATGCTCGTGGACTTCTACATAAGGCTCCGCATAAGGCTTCGGCTCAGAGGCTAAAGGCACAAGTTCTCCGTGTGCGGTCCACTGATAATAATTTGGCATGAAACCCCTCGAATACAAATGATATGTCACATCCACTTCCGAATGATATTTCAAGTTGCGCATCTCACACATGGACACTTAATTTTTGTACGGTCCATGTACTGAGGGAACGCCTTGGCAAACTGCAGGAACTGTTGCACACCCTGTATAAATTCATCCCGCACATCGCATATGTCATCAGAATGACGATTGTACATCCACAAACGGTTCCGCAGAGAGTAATTCATATCCATTTTAAGATAATTCTGCAAAGATTGACACAGATAATAATTCATCAGGATGACGATTGTACATCCACAAACGGTTCTGCAGATAGTAATTCATATCCATTTTAAGATAATTACTGCAGAAAGTGAAGACCGACATGAACTGACGCACGAAAGTGACGATTGTACGACCACAAGTTTTATGTTCTTCAACGATATATTTCACATACATAATTGCCAAGTGTGGGGACGAATGGCTCAGAACACAACCTAAAATTCTTTCTAGCATACATTACTTTGAATCATCTATGTTCTGTACATATGGTGAAGTATATATTCTTATCGAATCTAGTATCTGAAGGATATAACAGAATCAAGATGAACCCACATAATGTAGTACTAAGACATTATCTACTACTAAAAGATGTAGTGATAGGTTGTCGTATCATCATTGTCGAGTGATGGGGGTCGGAGGACAGTTAACTTTATCTACGGCTACATAGTTTCTGTCTCGCCAGTCGAATGGTTGCAGGGACTATGTCCTGATCACGATGTCGTACCGTAGATTAATGCAAATTCCTTATAGCAAATGTCGTACATAGATTTCTGTCTCGCCAGTCGAATGGTAGATAAAAAGGTTATATTCGATTTTTTGTCAAGTGTGAGAACGGATGGCTCAGAACACAACCCAAAATTCATTCTAGCATATATTAGTGTGAATCATCTATGTTCTGTACATATGGTGTAGTATATGTTCTTATCGAATATAGTATCTGAAGGATGTAACAGAATCAATAAGATGAACACATAAAATGTAATACTAAGACATTATCTACTACTAAAAGATGTAGTGATAGGTTGTCGTATCATCATTGCCGAGGGATGGGGGTCGAAGGATAGTCAACTTTATCTACGGCTACATAGTTTCTGCCTCGCCAGTCGAATGGCTGCAGGGACTATGTCCTGATCATAATATCGTACCGTAGATTAATGCAAAGTCCTTATAGCAAATGTCGTACATAGATTTCTACCTCGTCAGTCGAATGGCTGTAGGGACAGTGTCTGACTTGGTGTATCTCACCATTTTCCCAAAATGCCTGACATTCAAACTCAGAAAATAGTTGCTAACTGATATCACTGTTCAGTTAAGCCTATTCTCAGGTTAATCCTTATTCCAATTTCATTTCCCAATAGAAATTTATCTAAGTCCATATCAATAGACAAATTTTCTGTGGGTATCATGAACTAGCCAAGCCATCATACCTAGGTATCAAGTCTCTCATACAGGACCTACCTATCTGCCTTTAACATAAATTATACAAATCAAACTAGTCTTAAACACTGGTACCAACTGCCTGAACATGACAGTCCCTAATTTGTACTGGATTTATCCTACCTCTGAGTGTGCAAAGCACCTGAGTGTCCCTCCTAAAAACCAAAGAAAAGTGGAATCACCCAAGAGAAAGAAAAAAAAGTTGGACAACACAGTCCATGCTTTCTTTCTTTCTTCCTTTCTTCCTTTCTTTCTTGCCACTAGGAAATGATGGGAACTTGATGGGATTGGAGACCAAGACATGGGCAAAATACCAGGTTGGTGCGCATGTGACATGAGTGGGGGATGCTTGGTAGGGGGAGAGAAAAAGAAGGAGCTACTCCTTGTGGGTTGTGGTCACACACACTACACTAGCAAATATGGATGGATATCATACATAAATTTGCAACATTATCTCTACTATTCTGAAACCAACCAACCAGTATTTGCCTGTTCCTGTAAACCTCTTCATAACAAGCTAATTATGAGACAAGACATCAATAACCAACAATACATCAATCTCCAACGAAATATGTGTTGGGTCATTCTGAGATCAGAAAATTGTATATATATAGCATTGAGTTTCGTTAAAATTGCTCAACAAGTCGATAATAATTATTACTCAATTTATTCATCATTTCAAAACCCTGGAAATGCCCAAAAAACTTCCAGTATCAGTAAATAGGGCTTGAACCCTAAATTGGAATTCCAATCCAAGCAAAACATCAAGTTGACAGTTGATATGCCCAAAAAACTCCCAGTATCAGTATATAGGTGTCACACTGTGAGTCTCGTGTCCATACAGTGGGACACGACGTATCCAAACCAAGAAAATAGGTATCATACTGTTGCTCATGCGGCGAGTCCACGCTCTTGTGGACACGAACTAGAAGCAAGAGAGAGAGCTAGAAGACGAGGAGAAACTGGGAAGCGAGGACAGGGGAGAGTGTGTGTGTGTGTGTGCGTGTGTGTGAGAGAGAAAGAGAGATGAGGGAGCTACCTGAGGAGGAGGAGGAGGAGGAGGCCGGAGGAGCGCCGCGGAGGAGGAGGCCGGAGGAGCGCACGCGCAAAAAATTGGAGGAGAGGAAATTTATGAATGATCGAAAAGGAAACCTCGTAGCCTATATGAAATATTTAGCGACGTCCGGAAAGGACGTCGCTAAATGTCGCTGAAATCTAATAAACGGCGATGCCGCTTAAATTGCGTCGCTACGCGTCGCTATATCAGCGACGTGTACCGACGAACTTGCGACACAGGTTCCCATTTAACAAAGAGTAGTCGCTAGACGTCGCTATTAGTCGCTGTTGGCGACTAACAGCGATGTCTTAGGTAAACGTCGCTAAACTACCAAAAATTAGCGACGTTCTATCTTGGAGTCGCTAAATACGTCGCTGATATGACTTATTTTAGTAGTGCCCCCCACCATCCCCTTCATCTACGGCGTCGCCGTCGTAGTCGGAACTGCCGCTACCCGGTCCAGAAGAGACCCCCGCCGGTTGCAGTCCCGCCCGGAGCTGTTTCGGCTCCCCTCGTCGTCCACCTCCCTCCGCCGGTCGCCGACACGCCCGAAGCTGTTACGGCACCCTCCGCCGCCTAGATCCTTGCTCCGCCGGAGGTGCCTCCTACCATCCCGGCCGGAGCGCCTCCCATCCCGACGCTTTCTCCACCCCGGCACGCCCCTTCCCACTCGCCGCCCCCCTCTCGTGGCCGGCGCCCCCTTCGGTCGCGGGCACTTTCCTCTTGCTCCAGGGGCCGACGTGCGCCGGCGGCACCGGATCAGCCCCCGCCGCCACCTCTTCGCACTCGTTGGCGACCCCCCTTCTTCGGAGGTCCCCCCTTCGTGGGCTATGGTGGCTGCGCAGCGGCCATCTCTGGTCCCCGTGCAGTGGCCAGCCGCCTACGCACTGGCCCCCTCCCCGGCGCCGATCGTCGGACTCCCGTCGGTGGTGACGATGCCCCTGTCCGACCCTTTCCCCACTCCCTCCGACGGCCTGCGGAGATCCCTCCGCCTCTTGCTGGAGGAGCCCCCCCGTCGACGGTAGTAGGCCTTATCGCCAGCCGCCCATGAGTCCACCCCTCCAGACGGCCCTACCACCCCCCCGGTCTTCCCCCGTTAGAGCCGTCCCCTTGGCGACGCCGACCCCACCCTCCCTCGCCGGGTCTCCCTCCTCCGTTGTACTTCCCCTCCCTTTTCTCGGTCCCCTCCGTCGGCTGATGCCGCCCCCTTGGCTCTGCGCCGCGCTCGGCTGCCGCCTCCCGGCCTGCCCTGTCTTTCCGCAGTCGGCGCCTCCGGTCACGGGCTCAGCGCTGGAGGGGGGCCCGAGGCTCCTCGAGCCACGCGCCTATGCCCTCGGGCAGAGCGCCCCCACCCATCCCGGTCAACGCGCCCAAGTGGGCTTGCGTGCTTACCTAACCCCTCGTCGGGCAGCGGCCATTCCCCTCCCATTTCGAATGTTTGAATTTGACTTTCCTGGTATGGGCTACCATAACTTCGAGACATTTCACATATCGGGCTGAACACCGCCACTTATCGGGCTGAACACCCGTAATTTCGTAATCTCGTAATTTTGTTTTGTAATTTTGGCTTCTAGATGTACTTCTTTCCTTCTGTAGACCTTGTTATGCAGGCCATTTTGTGTTTTCCGGCCATGTAACCGTCTGTAACGCTCTCTACGAGCGCTCTTATCAACAAAGTAC
>JANAVB010020168.1:0-73277 GCA_029216955.1 Iris pallida | reverse complement strand
ACGTTAATACTTTTTGGTTGACGACGGAAGTCGGAGACAAGCAGCTAAGACTACGGTGAGGGATGATCATCAGAAACTTCGGTCTTGGTCATGTCATTGATATCGGCATGATCCTAGCTGTAGGAGGTACTACGTATGGCAGCTAGCGTCAACGTGACGGTCGAGGAGCTGGAGACAAAGAAAGATACAAAGCAACTCTGGGGATCGGAGATCAGTGGCATTGGGGAGCAGAAATTCTATCATGGAACGATAGGTATGGAGTCCAGTTGAGGACACATGGGGTCAATACCCTCTCATCACACTCGATGGAGGGATTGTTGGAGTCCAGTCTGGATTTGGTAACAATATACTTGTGGAATCAATCATATTAAATATTTGATTTGATTAGATTTGTATGTCCATAATTGGTGTTATGCTATTTTAGATATAATAGGATTCTTATTTTAGGAAATTCTATATGTTCTAAAATAGGATAATTGATGGGCTATTTAGGTGTAATAGGATTCTTATTTGAGGGCTTCCTAATTAAGAAATCATATTATGACCTAAAATAGGATTTTATCATCCTATATATGGAGTGAGGGTGAAGGCACAAAGAATAAGCACAAAGCACAAAAGTGGAGATTCGGGATACTTTTCCACAATAAAATCTAAAAGAAAGTCCATACTCTGCTCTTAGGACTTCGCCATCCAAGACAAAAGGATGAAGTAGATCTAATCGAGGAGTCGTCAACTTCGGTTAGGGAGATTGCTATGGGTTGGTGAGTGATCTCAATTGTAATCTTCTGTTTTTTTTAGAGTGGTGAAGGGGTTGAACCTATTAGGAAAACGGGTTCAACGTGAGTTCTGTCAATCTTGTAATTTCATCTGAGTTATTAAAGATTAGGATTTGACCAGATGACGTACGTCACCGCCATATACTTGTCTTCATCTTATTCTTGGTGTCCATTAGACGGAGGTTGGTTTTGGTCAGGTGGGTTGGCAAACGCTTCCGTATGCACCCAACAATTTGGGCCAACACAGATGTCAGCGGGGGCCTACTATCTTTCTTTGTTTAACTGTCAGACGGGTCCCAAATGGCAGGTGGGGCCTACTATATTTTTTATTTTTTTATTTGATTAGTTTACATTTAATTTTTCTATGATCATAGGAGTTGTGACTAAGCCAACAGGTGATTTATAACCATCTTGTGGTCACATGAACTCTAGATAGGGTTTATAAGCATGCTATAGCTATATTATATTTTCTATGATTTTTAGACATTTTTAGATATTTATTTATTAAAGATATATTTATTTTATTGACTTTCATGAATTACTATAAGGTCATTTGGGACTATTTGAGACAAGTTATTTTTATTTAGGTTCTAGGAGGTTAGAAATATTTTTAGAATATTTTAGAATTTTTCTGGATTTTTATAGAATTTTTGGGAATTTTTAATAATTAAAACCTATAGAAATTATATTTTATAGGCTTTGGGAATTTACTGTGAGGTCACATGATGATATTTTGTGTTAAAATATTATATTTAGATTCTAGAAACTTAGAAATATTTTCTAGAATTTTTTAGAATTTTTCTGGATTTTTTGCAATTTATTTTGATTTATTTGGACTTAATTATTTTTAAATGATTTTCTGAAATAAAATAATTAATACCCAGAAATCACCCGAGGGGGCCCACCTGTCGGTGCCCAGGCTAAACTGCCTCTCTCTCTCCTATATATATATAATTATATTCGAAACCCTAAAAAATTTCAGCCGCCTCTTTGAGAGAGAGTTCTAGTAGAGATCTCGACTTCCCGAAGCGATTTTCGCCAACTTCGACGTGCTTTTCGTGCGCCATTTTTTTTTGGATTCCTATCGAAGTAAGATTTCTGAATATGTAAATTATTTTTGTAGATATTATTCCTAAATTTTTGAAAAATTCGTAGAGTGTCGGTTGTCCTAAACATGACACGTTTCGGTGTTTTCGAGATTCCGGGAGAACCAGAAATCGAAATCATGAACCGTTTGAAGTTTCGGAAAGCTAACACAGAGCTCTACGACATAAATATTTCCCAGAAATTATTTGTTCATATAATATTTTATTTATTCTGTTGAACTCAGAATTGATCGGTTGATCACCGTTTTGGTCACGATTAGCCATAACGGCGATATCTTTTGACCAAAACGTGATTTTGTGGCACGGTTAATTCCAGCACACTCGTGGCACTGAAATTTACCAAGGTGAACTTTCAAAACCTAGAGTTCACATCATTTGACTAAATAGTCAACATACACCTGGATTTGCTTGCCATGGTTTCCAAAATTAGAAACATGGCTTTTGATGGCCAAACTTACATATTTAGATTATATTCAGGTTATTATTAGGTTAAATTAGATTTTTAAGTAATTATTCTAGAATTAATTATTATTAGATTAGTAACTCAACTAGCCACTATTCCATGAATTTAGAACTAGAACATTAGAATTGATTTATAGTTTTCGTGCACGGTTCATGGTGAGATATGTGTTATAGGTTGACAGCTCCTAGATCGATATCCCTCATCCTCGACTTATGACTATGGTTTGTACAAGGACCACAGGCAAGTATACCTTGCCTCCCTCTACAGTATTATTTATATGCATTGTATTTCATTTCCCAGTTTGATTGTTTATGGACATGTGCTTTTCGTGTTATATCCTGTTGAGCTATTTTTATTGCATATAGCCGTGTTCATATTTGGTCTTGTGGTTCATACTTGGAGTTTCTCACCAGCACCTTGCTTGAGTCGTGTCATAAAATGAGTACGTGTAATTGAACTGCTAAATCCTTGTTATCGTTTTTCCTTGGCACCAGAGAGTCCACTCGGGACGAGGGTATTTGCCTTGATCTGTTTACATCTGTAAGTCGACACTCGGGATGAGGATGTCGATTATTTGCATCAGAGAGTCCACACTCGGACGAGGGTGTTGACTTGACTTGCACCAGAGAGTCTACTCGGGATGAGGGTATTTACATCAGAGAGTCCATACTCGGGACGAGGATGTTATATTTGTACCAGAGAGTCCACACTCGGGACGAAGGTGCCTTGCCTTGAACTAACCAGAGAGTCCACACCCGGGACGAGGGTTAGTACTAACCAGAGAGTCCACACTCGGGACGAGGGTTAGTGATTAGTTCAAACCTACGAGTCCACTCGGGGCGAGAGTTTGGTTCTTCCATTGATCTCGTGTTCGTTGTTTACCCGGCAGTTCATTTATACGTAGTTGTTCTAGTATCGTGTTCGTGTTCGTGGTCATTTGTCGTATTCCTATTTTTTTTATTTATTTCCTTGTGCATGATAAAACTGTTAGATAGGCATGTATATTATGTATCTTGCTATGTCCTCTGAGGACCTGATGATCTCTTCAGGTTTAGCGATTGCATGGAGTTACCCAGTAGTTTTGGATGGCGGATGATTCGCGATTCTTGTGCGTTTCGGATGCGATGACGCTTGCGGGATTCAGGTATCATTATTACGTTTATTATCCGCTCGTGCTTTCATACCTTATCATGAGATATCATGTTTTCTGATTCAGTTTTAGACTCTTATTACTTTTTTAGAGTCTTATCGGTATATATGCTAGTGGGCTGCAGACCACGACCCATAGTGTTCATTCATGTTTCGTACATTTATTGTGGATTGAGATATAGATTTACCTTTGCCATGATTTGGCAGTATACCATAGCCTTGACAGCGTCTACGTATTCGAGTCGGGCTGGAGTCTGCCCGATACGTAGCTGGCTTGCTCACGAGCTCGCGTCGAAAAGCGGATGCGGGTCGTGACATTAGTTAAGGAGTTTTCTGATAGTTTTTTTTATTTAATTAATTTCCAAAAAACTCTTTTATTAATGGTTTTAATTAAAACAACTCAAATAAATAATAAAAGTTAGAGTAAAATTTCTAGAAGTTTCCAAAATATAAATATAATGCAATTATAAATCCTGGACAAATACTTGGGGTGATTTTGTCATAATTTTCGATAATTAATACCCAAAGTTTACTTTTTATCGATTCTTTCTAAAATTAGTTACATGATAATTATATAAAGTTCTTTTCTATACCTACAAAACCCAAATATTATCAAAAATTCCAAAATATTATTAGAAAATATAGAATAGTTTTAAGACTAAGATAATAGTTGATGCTACAATATCAACAAAAGGAGCATCATGATAGGGTGAGTTCTTAGACGCCCATGACCTCAAGTTAAAATGACAAGATTAATTAACTAGATATGATTCTTCTTGAGCATTGAGATGTGGGGATTATGAGTTCCATATAGTCCCGCTGACTTGGGCTAACCATATATGGTTATGGACCTCTCCATCAAGAGGGGCATATTTCAAGCTCACGGTCGAATGATGCACTTTTATCTTTAGATTTGTCATTTAGCTCACCATCAAGTGATTCTCTTGCCTTCTTGTAAGTCATATAATAGTCCTCCTGGTCTATCCTGAACAATTTGCAGTTCACGTCTTCCCAAAATTTTAAGTTGCATATGTTAGTAACCATAATTATGATAATCGTAGCTAACAGTAACAAGCCAGAGTTTTTGACTGGCCTATGTACATTGTATTAATAGAGTAACTTTGAGTTATTTCTCTCATGTCATGTTCAGTCATTATATCTCTATCTATTTATTTTCTTTTGCGTTATTTACCACTTATATTCGTTATCTTCTTGCATGTTTGTTTTATATACTAGAGTTTTTCTTGTGCTACTTGCTATCTGGGGTTACCCCTACTGGTTTTGTTTGGTTAGATCTCGTAGTAGACCCAGAGGATGTATTGTATATTTTGTTCGATGGTTCACACCAAGCGAACCACCACTCGAGCGCCTTAGTAAATATTTTTCTTATCTCCATTTGTATATGTTGTGTATTTTCTTGAAACGTTTAGCCATCGATCATGTGTTAGCTCGTGCTCTGGGATCCTACTTTCGCCTATGGACAACATAATTGTGTATATTCTAAACTGCAACTAGACATAATCATATATGCCAATATAGTCTTGCTAGCTACTATTCTTTTTTGTATACTATATTCATGATCATCTGTATATTGATAGTTGCGGACCTGCTTTACTATTATATATGTGATGGTCCTATATATTCTTCCTAGTTACTTGTTAGTCTATGATGAGACACTTATGATTGTTTGACCAATATTAAACAGAGGGTTTGTAAGGTAACCCCTATGTCGTTTATACAGCGTGGCCGTATCTTTGGGTATTGGCATACTCCGAGGTACATAGTCGGTCGAGGATCGTCCCCGCTCTCCAGTATTGTAATTCTGGGAAATAATAATAATCGGGTCGAGTTATCGATTACACCCTACTTGTGATATATATTGTTAAGTATTTTTTAGCTATTTTGATAGCACATTTAAAACATTCATCAAATATAGTGATAAACTTGAAATTTACTAAATCTAAATCAATTTCAGGTTTCTTACGAAGTTTGATGTTTTAGGTTTAATTGTAGCTATATGAATACCTTGGAAATACAAACACTTGGTGAATATGGATCGTAGTATAGCCAAAATTCGAACTTATCAAATATACTGACATACTAATATGTCTTAGATGTATGTTGCATATTCATTACCGTGTCGTATGGTATCTGTGTTCATACACATAGATTATATATCTTAATCGTTAAGAATTTATGTTTATTTTTGAAATGCCAGTTCTGTAAACTAAAATAATTAGATTAGGTCACGGGTTATCCATTACCATATGCCCACTGATAGAGCAGATATCTTGGCCTCCATGATATGTAGCTGGTCGACTTGTTAGTGAGGTAGGCAGAGCAAGCGTAGGAAGAATGGCTTAAGGGGCCATGGATGAAATAGTGGGCGTAGGCACGATAGAGCAAACTATGGCTTACATCATTGACCAAGGAGAAGATTCATGTGGTCGTGTCTCTAATTTCTACACAGCACAATCCTTAGTGTGCGCAAAGCTTTGTCTGGATTTTGGCCTTTGCATTAGAAACTTTAATCCCACATCGGCTAGGCCAAAAGAAAGTATCTCTATATAGGCTATGCCTGTTTAGAGATGTACAAGTGGTGTGGAGGTGCACATGGGTGTGCCATGTGGGTGTATATTTTTAGTAGGAAAAAAGGCCAAATCAACAATAAAGCATTCATGCTTTTTGCTCTTGGGAATTAATTTCCAATGGAGCTAAGCCTCGTAGGGGCTTAGCGACTCGGACTCGGACTCGAGCTCGGTCTCATGAGGCATAATGTGGCATTTTCTTGGCGCACCAGTGGGCTTGCCAGTTGGCACACGGTTAAGTTATGCGGGGGTGTGCAAGTGGCGCGCGGTATGCGCCAGTTGACTCAGATCATGTCTGTGCATGATCTGAGCGGTTACAGCACGTTTGGAGCGGTTTTTCCCATATCCCGAACGTTCTGCTAACTGGGCAGTTGCAGCGCGGGCCTATATAAGGTTTCTCTCTCACGGTGCAAAAAGATAAGAAAAACACACGTGTTCAGAAATTTCTTACGAATTTCCACAGACTTTGTGAGAGAAGCGTTGCACCAGTGTTACTTTTTACAGGAGTTCGTGCGCCATCAGCAAAGTCAGAAGAGCGGAGTGTTCCAAAGTTCTCCGTTGAACTTGCTGGTTCCTGGAAGCCGTTCGTGTGGCAAATTAAGCTTTGAGCAACGTGTTGCCATGAAAATCAACAACAGGTATTACAGAACACTGGAATTGATTGCAAACTCGCTTGTACAAAAAGAGCCTAGAAAGAAAGCCTAGGAAATAATCTAAGTACAATTATTTAGTTTTGATTCTGGGGGGTGGAGGCTCGGAAAGTGCTATAAACTCTGCCTTACTCCGTGGACTATCTGATGCAGTCTCTAGCTCATGAAGATATTGCTTTTCTCTTGAAGGTTGCCAGCCATTGCAGGGGAGTGGCACCCTGCTATTTATAATAGGATGGATTTTGAGCCGTACGGTCAGTTTGCTGCCACGTGGTTGGTTGGCACGCAAAGACCCGCTCTCGGGCTGCCATCTGTCGGTTTGTTGGGATTTTGTTACAACAAATTTGGTGGTTAAGGAATCGGTCAGATTGCCACTGTCCCGCTGCGTATGGTGTTCTCAGTCTTTGATCTTGTGGGGTCGCATGAGACTCATGCGCCCGGAACAGTTGATGTGTTTGGAAACTTTGGGGCCACATAAGCTGGGCCGCATGAGGTTCATGCGGCTTGGATGACGCTCCTTTGGCCGCATGGAGGCATACAAAACCCTTCTTTTCGGCATCATCTCACGTCTTATCTTTCTTGTCAAAGTGTCAGAACTGTCATAATTTTGCCAGTACTTGTCAGGTTTTTCAGTCGAACTGCTCCTCCGTGGTCGCATATTTTCCTTCTACAATTGTTCATCGACAGGCCGTATACGGTTTTGAACAGTTATACGGCTGTCCTTCATGCGGGCCTATTTGGCCCGAAGTATCTATGCGACAATTTGTAATCCACATGAACTCCATATTTTTTGTTTCTACAAGGCCCCCTTCAAAGTTTCCAAATTGCAAATTTGGAATACTTTGAAAAAGCATGAAAAATATGCCAAGTCGTGGGGAGTCTTCATGTTTACTGGAAGTGATTTTCGAACTTGAGTTGCAAAGAAATACTAAGCCGCAGGAGGATCCAGATCGCAGGAATTCCTTGCGCCGCAGAGAGTCTGCCAGCTGTCACAGCTGTATTTAATTCTCCTGACTTGGTTGTGGATCTATTTTCGAGATGAAGTCGACGGTTACTGGGGATAAAGTTCCCAAATGTCAGCTCTATCTTTAATGATCTCGAAAACCGAAGAGACGCTCGACGGTTACTAGGGATAAAGTCCCCAAACGTCGCCCCTATCTTAAGTGATCTTGAGAATCGAAGAGTCTCTCTTCAGCAACTCTATAAATAGGGGTCATTTAGAGAGAGACTTTCCTCTTTCACTTCTCTCCTCCTATACTTTCTGCTATGGCTCCAAAAGCTTCTAAGTCGGTCGCTACGGTGGCTAAAGGGAGAGACTTGCTTCTTCGTTGAGAGCGGTAGACACTCCTTCCATTCATTTCGATGTGCAACCTTCTCCAAGGGAAAGGATGGTGAACAGATACTGACTGAAATTTTGCGTAGGGATGTCATATACTGTCTCTGCTTGGTCGATGTATGCCCTATCTCGTCTGGACCATATGTGTTCTATACGATAGGGCTTCATAGACTGGGTCGCATAACCGCTGCTTATTTCGAACTTGAACTGGCTGAGTTCTTCAAGATGAATCTGTATGAACTTTTCACGACCGAGCCGCATAGGTGCCGCATGAGCACTTTATGGTTGGGTCGCATAAATACTGTAAGATTGGGTCATATGATCGCCCTGTGCCGTATGAGTCTTTCATGACTGAGCCGCATGATAATGACTGAGCCGTATAAATGCTGCATGAATGTTTCATGAAGCCGGCCTCATAACTGTGGACTGTTTGAGTTCTATTTTGGCTGGGCCGTCTAACTGGCTAGGTCGTATAACAGAGTTCTTTGTTTTCTTGGTGCTGAATCCCCTTTCTTCTTATGTTTTTTTTGTAGGGGTCTGGCTAGCAAGCTTTTCAGAACCGGTGTCGGTGATGGAGTGAAAGTACAATATTCTGGCGCCTACATCAGGGAGCTCAAAACTCCTTACTTCGAAAGAGTTTTCCCCACGCCTTTTTGGCATACACATCAAACAATTCAGGACTCTTCATGCTTCGAAAGAGTTTTTCCCAGATGGTAGGAAGAGCCTTTATACCTCGGAGAGTTGGACGGTGGTCAGGCATCGTTACGAACGTCGTGCCTTCACGGCTCTCCAGGTAGGCGAAACCACCATCAGGGACCATGTTTTGAAGGTATGGTCCCTTGGGGAAGCGGGGCTAAGGCATCCACGATATGGAAGGGATGATAGCATGCTATATTTACCCTCCGTCCAGCAGCTCCTTGGAGATTCAACAGCTTTGTTTGCTTCTCAGCAGTAAAACATGACTTCCTTCGAGGGCCACAAACTGCTTGAAGACGAAGTGCTGTCAAACCCAACTATGTATTGCCGAATTTTCCTTTCTTTGCTGTCGATGTAGTCCTATGAATGTAACTGATCTTGAATGACCAGAGAATGCTGACTCCATTCTATTTGTGGTATTTTGTGGTGCTTGTACTAGAGGGCCTAATACAGCATTTGTAAAGGACATCCCTCTAGAGGATTTTTGTGGACCTATTTCCTTTTTGTACTGGAAATACGAATAAATAGATTTGAATGATATTTTGGACCTACTACTCTTTGGTACACCGACGGTGTGAGCAATAGATTAGGATAATTTTTGTGGACTTCATCATTTTTGTGTACTGGCGAAGTGAGTACTGATAATAAGTGGAGAGGAAACCAACGTATTTACTCAGAGGTAATAAGGATGTGGTAAATACGGGTCAAAACAAAGCCTTCATACACAGAGGTAATGAGGACATGTCAGGGGTCGGCATGATAGGGATACACAGAACAACTCAGAGGTGCTATCAACGTGGGAGTTCTATGCATTGGGTGATTTGTTTGTGGTGGACGGGATTGACAACTCAGAGGTAATATGGACGTGGTTATTTTTCCCGTTGGGGAATTTGTGGACCTATTACCCTTTTTGTGCAATGGTAGTACGAGTAATAGATTGAGATAAGTTGTATGGACCTATTACCCATCTACGCACCGGTGGTGCGGGCAATAGATTTTGAGGAAAGTTCTTGGTGGTAGAAAAGCTATGACCGGGGGTACATAGACACGACCAAGAGAATTCATTCGGAGTAATCAGAGTGTAAGTTCAGTGGTACCTGAGGGTACATAACTCAACAATCTGGGAGATTTAAAGTCAGAGTGTAAGTTCAGCGATACCTGTGGGTATATAACTCACAATCTGAGAGATAGTTGGAAGGTGTCATTTAGACATAGTATTTCTTGAGAAACTTGTCGTTGATGGGCATCATAGCAAGTCTCCATTTTGTTTTGCGAGGCGGTATGCGACGTTGGAGAATACGGTCTCGATGACGAACGGACCCTCCCACTTAGGCTGGAATTTGTCGGAAGTCTTGTGAGTCATGACCATTGGTCTGCGAATGGCCAAGACAAGATCGCCCACTTGGAATATCCTCTGCTTGACTTTCTGTTGAAATCCCGAGAGATGCGCGCTTGGTAGAGCTCTATGCTTTGTTGAACTTGTAAACGCTTCTCATCTAATGCTTCTAACTTCTGTAGACGTCGGCGGTAGTTATCGTCCGCCGTTAACCGGTATGTGAGGGCCACTCGAAGTGAGGGGATCTGAGTTTCCAAGGAAAGGACTGCCTCCCTCCTGTAGACCAAGGAGAACGTGTGTTTCCTGTAGCTGTCCGAATCGTTGTCCGATACGCCCATAGGCACTCACCAAACTTTTCATTCCAGTCACGTTTGTTTACAGACACTAACTTTTTGAGGAGCTTGATTATAGTTTTGTGAATGCTTTAGCCAGACCATTGGCCGAGGGGTTATATGCTGTCGAGGCCATGTTCTGGATCTGATTCTTATCACAAAATCGATAGAAAGTGGCTTGCGAACTGCGGACCATTGTCGTGGTTAATCCTCCGGGGTAGTCGAAAATGGTAGATGACGTGATATTTTATGAAGCTGATCACGTTCGATGTCTTGACCTCTGCCAATGGAACAGCTTCTGCCCATTTGGATAAGTAATCGGTGATTGCAAGTATGAACCGATCCCTATAGACGACGGCGGGGTGATTGGCCCAATGACGTCCATTCTCCATGCTTCAAATGGCCAAGAGGCTACTGTTGGGTGCAAGAATTCAGATGGCAGATATATAAAATCTACATGGATCTGGAAAGCCTTGCACTTCTTTGCATAATCAACTGCATCCGCGACCATTGTGGACCAGTAATAACCCATCCGGCGAAGGCGATCTTGTAATTTTGGGCCAGGTTGGTGAGCCCCACAAGTATCGTCATGAGCTTCACGTAGGGCTTCTTTGGCTTCTGCATTTGGCAGGCATCTTAGTAGTAGCCCATCATAGGATCGCCGATATAACATTTTTGTCTCGGTATCGTAGAAGAATCTGAGGGAGCGTCCTGATTGAGATAGCTTCCTTCACATTCTCTGGCAGAATTCCATAGACCGTAAAGTCGATGAGCGGGCGTCTCCAGTCTTGTACGTCGTTGGTTATCTGGGCGGAGCAACTCATACTCAGTTGAAGATTGTTCCTAGGGCAGACCAGTTCATGGCCTATTACGTCGACTAGATGATAAGCATTATTTGGGAGTGCCAAGGAAGCGGCGAGGCCGGCCAGGGCATCAGCTTTGATGTTTTGAAGTCTAGGAACGTGCTCTATGAATCCCTCCAAGGTTGTAATGATGGCCATTGCTGTCTGATAATAGGGAATTAGGTCCTCATTGCGAACCTCGGATCTGGTTAACAACTAATTGTGAGTCACCATAAGCTTCCATGTATCTGATTCCCACTTCTTTCGCGAGTTGGAGTCCAATGACTAGAGCGTTATATTCGGCTACATTGTTCGAACAGGGTTCTGTAAGAGAATATGCCCGATTGACTACTAGTCCGGAGGGAAAAAATACCACCCCGACTCCAGCGATGATATCACCTTGTGGCCCCGTTCTCGAAGCACCGTCAAGAACATCTGCCAAATGGTATCATGTGAAGCCATGTTCGAGGCGACGACTTCATCGGGAACTTTTTCGTAAATTCTGGCTGTTTCTGAGCCTGGATGGGTTGCTAGAAAGTCAGCTAGGGCTTGACCCTAGATAGCTTTCTGTGGAACAAATACCATATCATAAGGGGATAGTAGTATCGCCCAGGTGGCTAGACGAGAACTAAGTACGCCTGGCTTGGTCATGAGAACCCTGAAGGGGTTGACTCGTAAAAATCACATGGATGGTCTGCCCTGTCACATAGTGTCGTATTTTCTGAATAACGAACACTAGGGCAAGGCACTCATTCTCCACGGCAGTGTACCTATGTTCAGGTACTACCATCATCCGGCTGAGATAGTAAATGGCTTGTTCGTGTCCTGCATCATTATTTTTGGCTAACAGAGCACCGAGAGAATGTTCCATCGCCCGTACATAGAACAGGAAGGGCCTTCCGGTGGCCGAGGCTACGGAAACTGGTAGATTTATCAGACACTCCTTAATATCATCAAAGGCACGCTGACATTCCTCATTCCATACAAAGGAGACTCCTTTCTTCATGAGTTGAGTGAAGGGTTGTCATCGCCCCGAAAGGTTAGATATAAACCACCTGATATAGGCTAGTCTTCCCTAAAGGCCGCAGAGTTCGCAGAGATTCTTTGGTAGGTTCATCTCCAGGATTGCCTTTGTCTTGTTGGGATCTATGTGAATGCCGCGGGAAGTAATGACGAAGCCCAAGAACTTTCTACGGGATACCCCCAGAAAAGACTTGGTGGGATTCATCTTCAGGTTGTGTGCCCGCATGAGGTCCAACACTGTTCTCAAGTCATGTAAATGATCGCTTTTGGAGCGGCTCTTGACGGTGATGTCGTTTACGTAACACTCCACCGTCTTGCATAAATGATCTCTGAAGATGACACTCATAGCCCATTGATATGTTGCACCGGCGTTCTCCAGGCCGAAGGGCATGACCGTATAACAATATACGTCGATCGGCGTACGGAACGATGTATGCTTTTCGTCATCGGGAGCCATCTTGATTTGATTGTATCTCGAAAAGCCATCCATAAAGGACATGCGCTCAAAGCTGCACGTATTATCGATCATTATATCGGTGATCGGAAGAGGGAATTCATCCTTAGGGCATGCCGCATTGAGATTGCGGAAATCAATACAAATTCGGATTTTCTCGTTCTTTTTGATGGCTGGCACCACGTTGGCTACCCAGTTTGGGTGGTGCTTTTACGGATGAAACCGCTAGCTATAAGTTTGTTCACTTCCGCCTCGATGGAATTTGTGACATCTGGACGAAATCGCCACTGCTGTTGCTTGACTGGTTTTGCGTCCGGATTGATATTGAGCTTATGGAGTACAATCTCGAGGTTCAGTCCTGGCATGTCTTCATAGCTCCAGACAAAGAAGTCGATGTATTCTCTGACTAGTTGTAACAACGACTCCTGCTTGCCGTCTGTCAGACTTTTACTGACGAAGATTGGCTTTGGAGAGGACTCATTGCCGAGGTTGACTTGCATAACCTCATCTTCAGTGGAAGGATCACGGAGTTCGAAGCATTTCTCCCATTGTGCATCTAGTTGCTGGACCCTCAGCTCCAACTCAAGAGGTTCAAATATGTCTTCATCTTCTTCTTCGATATCAGCGGATATCATATTGGTAGATAATTTTTGTCTGAATATATCCCCAATACTGCTATCGGAGTCGTAAATGGGTGACTCGAACGAATGGGAGTGGCACTCACATTCCTCGTCAGAACTTTTGGGTGTCGTAGGTGGAGTAGCATACCCGAGGCCACGTCTGGATTTGTGATAATGATCCGGAGGTTTTCTTATCGGTGCCGGCGGATGTAGAGGCAATCGTCGACTACTGCCATAATTTAGACCCGGAGTAGCCTCCATGTCGTACCGCTACTTTTGCATGAAGTACTTGGCCTGAGGACTATACAAGTAGAGCGGTAGTCTTCCAGCTTCGGGTCTGAGGTCGGAATCTTGTGGTGTGAAAGATTGAGGACCTTCTTTTCGGCCAAAGATGATTGTGTGATCCCATCCTCTTCTGTCTGAGACCGGGAAATAAGTGCCTTTTATGGGAGTAAGTCGATTCGGGATATGGACGGTTGTCACCTGCATGTGCAGAATAACGTCTAGGCAGTCTCGTGCGACATACGTTAGATTAGGCTTATCATACTCAGAATAGTCTAACGGCAGCCTCTTATTGATAAAATAAGAAATTTTGTCCACCGGGATTACATCATCCAGAGATGGACTATCCGCCTGTGTAACCATATATTTGGCGAGTTCTCCGTCTTCCTTGGCTACCCCGTACGAGCTCAGAGTTTGGGCCACTATCTTGGGTAACCTAACCACTAAGGGTTCTGCTTGAGGTATTGATCTGCCTGGGAGTGTTGGATCAACACTTAGCTGCTGGCTCGTCTTGGAAAGACGAATGACCATCGGCTCGGCAAGGGATTTTGTGTCTTCTAGTCGCCTTGGAGCAGATTTTGGCAGCCGGATTACCATCGGTGTTACTGAGGGCTTCCCATCTTCCTGTTGCCTTTGACTGGACTTTGGCAACCGGATCACCATTGGTCCTATAACAGGTTTTGGCTTCTGACTGGATCTCAGGAGGCGAATGACCATTGGTTCCGTCTGCGTAGGTGTGACAGGAGAATCAAGGACTTCTTTATGTAGGGTTGCGACAAGGGGTACGGCCCTGCCCGATTTGTGAGGTTGGAGACGGATTCTCAAGGGTTCCTCTAGCACTACAATGGCCTCCGGCTCGTCCGTTATGTGTTTCCTGGATTCGTCATATAGACAAGCCTCTGACGAGTAATAAGATTCAACCCCTTTGAAGGGATCAATGTCGGCGAATTCGGTCATCACGGAACCGTGTTTACTGACATATTTGAAATACTGGTGAAGGGTGGATGGCACGATCATATAGTCATGTATCCACGGATGTCCCCGGAGGATGTTGTAGGAGGTGTCTGCATCTATGACGTAGCAGGTAACTTCCATCCTCAGGTCACCAATCTGGCACTTCAACCGGATCTTCCCTATGGGATAGCTTCTTCCTGAGTAAAACTCGCTAATAGCAGTGTTGGTTGCTGCTAGCCGGTGCATTGGGATGCTAAGAAGTTGAAGTAGGCTTTTCGGGATGATGCTTATTGACGATCCCGGGTCGATATGCATCCTATCCACCTTGATGTCGCCTATGTATCCAGTGTAGTACAAGGGGCGATCACGTAAGTTGGTCTTAATCAACATGTCCTACGGAGTAAATACGATGTTGGGCATTGCATCTGTGCTACCACCATCCTGTAGATCTGCTGGTGGGTCTTCCCCTGGAGGCTTGACTTGAGCTAAGTAGGTATCAGCATTCTGGAGTGCTTCACTTAATGCGACATGAAGATCCTTGGAGAGCCTTAGGAGTTCGTATAGCGACAACTTTGTTGGCATATTAGCCAATTGTGCTAATATGTCAAAGTTGTAAGGTCGCTCCAGTCCCTGCGGTGCATCATTGCGGAGTGGCCTGTCGAAGGGGGTCTCCTTTGTCTTGGACTTATCCGCCAGCGGAGGTTGAGATGGCCTTGGAACATTAGAGGGAGGGAAAGTTGCTGGCTAAGGATCTTCAGCTGGACTATCCCGTGCGGACTGGACTTGCGCTCCAGACGGAGTAACAACATCTGTGGCTTCTTCATCTTTGGCTGAAATTTTATGGCAGGCTCTAGACTTCCTGGCCTTCTCCTTGTTGGGAGGGGATAACACCCCCTGGGTAACTTCGGGCACCAAGTCTAGATGTACCCACATGATCTCTCCTCGCGATGTGGTGAGGGATACCAATCCAGATGTCTGGCTTCGGGCGGGTGGAAGATTAGTGACCTCCATTGTTGCCCGAGGGACATGTATTACCCCGTCAGGAGTGCTTGTTAGAGGGAAGTCGCCGAACTGAATAGATACCATGTTTGCCGCCGTAGTAACCTCTTCAAAGTCTATCGACAGAGCTTTGAAGTCGATAAGACTCTAGATGTACCGCTTCAATTGGAAGCAATCCGGGGTGGCATGATGGACCTAGCGGTGGAAGTGACAGTACTTTGGGTCCTCCATTTCTGCTGCTCGGGGCTCACGCCTTGGTGGCGGGAGCTGGATCCTACCCCCTTGCAAGAGCATATCAAAGATAGGTTTGACAAGACTATCTTCGAACGAGTAGTTGATCTTGGGCCACTGACCTTCCGCCTGTTTTTGTTCGGGCTTCTGAGTCGCATCAGTTACCAAGGCCTGCTTGCCCTTGTTGTCCTTGTTGGTGGTGGTACCATCGTTGTTGTTACTGGAGGTGGGACCAGGAAGTCTGCCCTTGTCTTCTCCATCAGGGATGTGTAACCCCAGCTGGCGAGCCTTCTTCAATTTTGCCTCCGCGTTGGTAGCACTTGTGATGAAAGTCATCCAGTCACTGAACTGATCGTCTCCCATCCAGAGGCTAATTGCAGGGAGCAGCTTCTTCTGGTAGATTTCAATCATGGAGCTCTCGGGATTGCCCTGAGGCAATCTCATCGCGGTTTGGCGGAACCGTTCGATATAGTTCCTCGTCAGTTCCCTCTCTCCCTAAACAACATCCATGGGAGATGACATCGTGACATCATGCCCCACTTCGCAGAATCTCTCCAGGAATATGTGCTTGAAGCCGACAAAAGAATGGATACAGTTGTCGGGGAGGTTGCAGTACCAGTCGAACGCGATCCCTTCCAATGCTCCGACGAATAATCGCATGAGGATGGCATCACTATGCGGCAAGTGGTCGGTGGTGACTTCAAAATAAGTCATGTACCGACTAGCAGAGGTTTTCCCATCATAAGAATCGATATGGAACGGCTTGTACCGTAGTAGAAAAGGTACGTCTCTCCATGCGACGGGATATGGCTGCCGTATTTTGAGATCCCGAGAGGAGTCTCGGGCATTGGACATCGCTCGGAGCTCTTGGACTTCCCTCCTAGCCTCCTTGGCTTCATCTGCAACTGAAGGAATGGATGGTGCTATGGACGATCGTGTTGGAGTCCGTATTGACTGCGGGTCCCAAGCTTATTTGTTCGGGCATCCTTGCTGGTTGAGCTGGCAAGGCGGCTTTGATCTCGTCCACCGACTTGACTAAGGACAGGAGCATGGCTTCGAGCACTTTTAGCCGTTGTCGGTCGGAAGGCCCTTCATGATCATCGTCAGTCATAAAGACTATTCTCACGTGGGTACAGGTGGAAGGGATTATGGCAGAGGTACTCTCGGTGTCATACCCATGTATAGAGAAATCGTCGGGAAATATCGGAATATCATCTTCGTCGGACTCGAAAGGGGTGCTATCCCATGTGCAGGAATCCGCATCGTCTTGGCGAGGGTGGTGGTCCTCAGGGAAATCTAATTTTGTTACAGAGTTCTGGAGGATCTCTACCCCTTGCGTGTGCTCCTGGTACACCGGGTTGTCACATACATTGAGGGGGCTGCTACCTCTAGCTTCATCTACACTCAAGGAGGCTGAAGGTGCACCCCCGAGTGCCGGAAGCCTCTTCTTGGATCGGGTGCCTAAATAGACATCCCCTGTGGTGGATGGGAACCCCACAGATGAGGGTCTCCTTGCAATACTGGCCGAGATGGCCGGAATGGAAGAGCCTGTCTTCTTTCCTCCCTTGCCAGGAGGAACTTTTTGAGTTGAATTACAGAAGGCGAAAGGAAGCTCTTCGTCCCCTGGAATTTGTACCTGTCGGACAGGTGTTGGCTGCTGCAGTCGCTGGAAAACTTACTGCCGATCTTCAGGCGTTGCTGATTTGTTACAACAGCAGTTGATGATGACTTGGGTGCAACGACGCCCCGACAGGGACTCATTGCAAGCTGACGCGGTCGTCTTGCGCTTGTGGGTAATCACGTCACGTAAGTCGGTTGGAAACTGCTCTGCCTTTGCACCAAACTTGTGAACACGGGGATCCCGAGCGTACGAGTGCTTAGGCATCATGTTTGCTCCCTGATCTGTGGCTAGTAAAAGCACTTGCTCTGGATTTGTAGAGGGAGACTTTAAAGACCCACTATGTCCGTTTGCCCTGGGGGACTAGACGTGGGTGGTTCTGTACAACTTTCCGTCAGGAGCCCATGTAACAGTTAACGGGGCCCACTGACAGTCAGCAACTTGGACAGTTGACTGGGATGGTTTAGCCCGTATTGCCCTAGACTTTTTTAACTTAGCACCAAAAGGCGCATAGAAAAAAGAGTCCAGATTCAAACATTCTACATCTTCGGTGGGCCGCATGGCGTCGGGCCCGCATGAGAGGCGGTCGAACACAGAGCTTCTGGCAGGGCCGCATGAAACGTCCTGTCTGTGGGCAGGATTGGTTGTCGCATGGCCCATCTTCTTGCGGCTAGAGCTGGTTGCCGCCTGGATCATCTTCCTGCGGCGAGAGTTGGCTGCAGCATCAGTTGTCTACCTGTGGCAGAGTTGGTCGTTGCATGGGCAGACTGCCCATCTCCTCTCTGCGACCTCATTTTTGTCCGCATAGAGTTCCCTTGTGTCCCCAAAAACTCAGCATCGTAGTGTTTTCCTTTGCTGGATTTGGGGACAGTGGGGTCCTCTGCGGTTGGAGACAGAGCCACAGGAGAGTTCTGGTCACCTTCTTGGACTGCAGAAGGAGCTTCTTCGAGAACTTGGTCGAGAGCAACAGTTTTGTGCACCGACACCTTGCGAGTCCTCTTCGGGTTGGCTTGCTTCTGAGACGGGTTGGCGCTCCCTTCAAAGAGCAATTCTTCGAAGGCTTGTTGGTCAAAGAGGACCACAAGCATCTGCTGTGTAGAGTCGAGCTTGGACGCGTTAGATTGCAGCACCAACTTCTCATCGGAAGAGAAGGATGTCACCAGCAGAGTTGCCATCATGTTTGCCATAAAAATCAACAACAGGTATTATAGAACACTAGAATTGATTGCAAACTCGTTTGTACAAAGAAGAGCCTAGAAAGAAAGCCTAGGAAACAATCTAAATACAATTATTTAGTTTTGATTCTGGGGGGTGACGGTAGAGGCTCGGGAAAGTGCTATCAACTCTGCCTTACTTCGTGGACTATCTGATGTAGTCTATAGCTTGTAAAGATATTGCTTTTTTTTTGAAGGTTGCCAGCCATTGCAGGGGTATGGCACCCTGCTATTTATAATAGGATGGATTTTGAGCCGCATGGATGGCTTGCGGCCACATGGCTGATTGGCACGCAAAGACCCGCTCTCGGGCTGCCATTTGTCGGTTTGTTGGGATTTTGTTGCAGCAAATCTGGATAGTTAAGGAATTGGTCAGATTGCCACGTGTCCTGTTGCGTTTGGAGTTCTCAGTCTTTGATTATGTGGGGTCGCATGAGACACAAGCATGCGGCCTGGATCACAATTTCTTTCGGCTGCTAGAAATTTCGTGGCCGCATAATCTGGGCCGCATAAGTGTCATGCGGCCTAGATGACACTCTTCTGGCCGTATGGAGGCGTACGAACCCTGCTTTTGGGCGACGTCCCACGTCTCATCTTTCTTGTCGAAGTGTCAGAACTGCCATGTTTTGTCAGGACTTGTCAACTTTATCAATCGAACTTCTCCTCCTTGGTCACATATTTTCCTTCTACAGCTGTTCGTCGATGGGCCTCATATGTCTTTGAACAGTCATACGACTTTCCTTCATACGGACCTATTTGGTCCAATGTACCTATGCAGCAATTTGTAGTCCGCATGAACTCCATATTTTTTATGTTTCCACAGATCCCTAAGATCACATCAGCTTCCCTCAAGTCCTTCGTACTGAACTTGCTCGAGATAAACTACTTTGTCTCCATGACATAGCCTATATCCGTACCTAGGATCAACATGTCGTCCACGTACAGACAAACGATCACACATCTTCTATCAGCAAACTTTGTGTAAATATACTTGTCCGTCTCGCTGACCATGTAGTCATTTGACCTTATAACCTTGTCAAATTTCTCATGCCTCATCTTGGGAGCCTGTTTAAGACCGTACAAGGATTTTGCCAACTTGCAGACTTTGTCTTCAAGATCCTTGACGACAAATTCCTCTGGCTGTTGCATGTAAATCTCTTCGGTCAGCTCGCCATTTAGGAAAGCCATTTTTACATCCATTTGATGTATCACCATCTTATGTATCGCTGCGAGAGCAATCAACATTCTGATGGTGGCCATCTGGGCTACTGGAGCATACGTGTCAAAGTAGTCAATCTCTTGCTTCAGCGAAAACCCCTTGGCTACTAACCTAGCCTTGAACTTGTCAATACTTTCTTCTGCTTTGATCTTCTTTTTGATGATCCATTTGCATCCGATGGGTTTCGCTCCTTTAGGAAGATCAACTAACACCTAAGTGTTATTGAGGTGATGGAATCAATTTTATTGTCAATCGCCTCCTTCCAAAAAACTGCGTCTCTGGTCTTCATCGCCCCATCATAGGTAAGCGGAACTGCTTCCATATGATAGGTGACAAAGTCACTTTCAAAGTCCTTCGGCCTCCTTACACGCTTAACTGATGGCTCAGCTAGTTCTGGTTCAACCGTTGTTTCAACAACATCTTTTTGGACTACATCCTCATTGAAGACTTCAGTTTCCTGCGCACCCTCATTGTTTTTCACAATATCCGAAAGAACAATATTCTTGTGCCTTGCAAATTTGTATTCAAAATATTCTGCATCGTGAGATTCAAGGATATGATTTGACTCAATATCAAGAAATCTTCGAGCATCACTCTTCTCGACATAACGCAAGAAGATCGTCTTTGTAGTCCTTGTCCCATGCTTCTGAATCTTTAGATCTGGAAGCTTGACATATGCCAGACACCCCCACACTCGAATGACATTCAAGTTAGGTCTGACCTTGAACCAGAGTTCATGAGGAGTAATGGCTAAAGTTGCATGAGGCACTCTATTTAGAATAAAAGTGACCGTCAATACAGCTTCTCCCCAGTAACACTTTAGAATACCCGCAGTCAACAATATTGAGTTTATCATTTCTGTTAACGTTCAGTTCTTTCTCTCTGCTACTTCGTTTGATTGAGGAGAGTACGGAGCCGTAGTCTCATTGACAATTCCATGTTCTTTGCAGAACGATTGGAATTCATGAGACCTGTACTCTCCACCTCGATCACTTCTTATTCTTTTGAGTTGTCCAGTCTGCCGCTCAGCTTCGGCCCTAAACTCCTTAAACTTCTCCAATTCTTCGTCTTTAGCCTTCAGCAAGTAGACGAATGCATACTTTGAGAAGTCATCGATGAAGGTTATGAAATACTTTATTCCGGCCTTTGTAGAAAATTGTTTGAAGTCACGGATATCAGAGTGTACCAACTTCAGAAGATATGTACTTCGATTAACCCGAGGAAAGGGTTTTCTTGTGATCTTCGTTTGAGCACAAACTTCACATTTCTCTACCTTACCCCCACACTTGAAGATAAGTCCTAGACTAGATATTTTGTTTATTCGTTTACAATGAACATGTCCTAGCCTATTATGCCACAACTCAAGAGTATAAGCAGAATGAGTGATTGGATTAATTACATTGGACTGATTTACAAGCTAAATTTTAAAGATTCCTTCGGTATAAAAAGCGTTCCCGAAATATGTTCCCTTAATAGACATCACCATCTGGCCAGCATTGATGTCCATCTTGAGGACTGCATTGCATAGTAGGCCTTCCGAGATCAGGTTCTTTGCGATAGCATGTACATGCTTCACACCTTGAAGAGTTAGAGACTTCCCCAAAGTCAGCTTCAAAACCACCATCTCGATCCCGAGCACTTCAGCTTGTGACTGGTTCGCCACCATAACTACTTCAGAAGTTGGTGTATAGGTGGTGAACCACTCCTTGCTGGAGCAGACATGGCAGGTGGCTCCTGTGTCTATCCACCAGTCAGAGTCAGCCCCCACCGCATCGACCTGCGCAATCATAGCAACAACATCAGTGATCATAGATACCTTGCTAGGCTCTCCTTGCTCTGATTACTTGGTCTTTGCTTTGTATTCATTCTTGAAGTCGCCCTTCTTGCCACACTTGAAACAAGGCATATGAGACTTTGCCTTCTTTTGCTTGAAGGAAGGCCCTTTCACGTTCAGATTGTTAGGGTCCTTCTTCTTGCTGTGGGAAGCCACATGCTTTCCTTTTGGTTCCCTGGTATGAACCAGATTGACGTTAGCCAATTGCTTGGACAGTGCGTCAACCTTCAGTTGAGCCCTCATCTGGTCCTCAACGTAGTTTTCCTGTAGGAGATCGTCGAAAGTGATCTCCAACTTCTTCCTATGCATGTATGCATAGAACTTGCTCCACCCAGTAGGGAGCTTCGAAACGATCCCTCCAATAATAAACGTGTCGGGAAGGGGCAACGCTTCGTCTTCCAACTTTTGTCACAATTTCAGGAACTCCTTCACCTGCGGCAACATTAGTTTTTCGTCCTCAAAAAACCACTTGTGATATTTCTCAACAAAAAATATCTTGCTACAGTTCTTATCATCCTCGTACAGTTTCTCCAGTGACTACAAAATCTCTCTGGCAACAGTCTTCTTTGAATATGATTCAGCAAGGGAGTCTTCCATAGCATTTGGGATCATAAGCATACAAATGCTATTGTCCCTTCTCCGTTTGGTCTGGTTCTTAGTAGCCGCAGAGATTGTGGCTGCAGATTCAGTCTCTGGAACAGTAGGTTCCTCCTCATACAGCACGTAATCAACTTCTCTGAGTTGAGTAGTGAGAGTAACCTTCCTCTTCCAGACTTGATAATGCTCTCCATCAAACTGTTCTAACTTTGTGAAGTTAGAATTGATGAGTGCAGCATTCAAGTTTTCCATCTCGTGAATTAAGCTTTGAGAATGTTAGTCCCGGGGCACAATTTTTGATGGAAAACTGAGAAAATAAAATGATTATAAAAACAATATTTCTAGCAACACTTCAAAGAAGGTGCTTGACAGAGATCCTTGGAGGATTCTGGATAACGAAAATCTAAAAAGATTTCGTGATAGCAGCAAACGAGAGTAGTACTTCTAAAAAGAAGTATCCAATCGAATTGCTAGCAGCATCAGCGATGACAGGCGATGGATGGAAGAACAGCCTGCTGGGGTAAATGAACAACGTTGGGTAAAAACATGAAAAATATGGAGTTCATGCGGATTACAAATTGCCGCATAGATACTTCGGGCCAAACAGGCCCGCATGAAGGACATCTGCATAACTATTCAAAACCGCATGCGGCCCGTCGATGAACAGCTGTAGAAGGAAAATACGCGACCACGGAGGAGCAGTTCGACTGACAAAGCTGACAAGTACTGGCAAAAGCATGACAGTTCTGACACTTTGACAAGAAAAATAAGACGTGAGACGTCGCCCAAAAGCAAGGTTCGTACGCCTCCATGAGGCCAAAGGAGCGTCATCCAAGCCGCATGAACCTCATGCGGCCCAGCTTATGCAGCCCCAAAGTTTCCAAACTCCATGCAACTGTGATCCGGGCCGCATGAGTCTCATGCGACCCTACAAGATCAAAGACTGAGAACACCATACGCAACGGGACACGTGGCAATCTGACCGATTCCTTAACCACCCAGATTTTCTGTAACAAAATCCCAACAAACCGACAGATGGCAGCCCAAGAGCGGGAGTTTGCATGCCAACCAGCCACGTGGCAGCAAACCGACCATGCGGCTCAAAATCCAACATATTATAAATAGCAGGGTGCCACTCCCCTGCAATGGCTAGCAACCTTCAAGAGAAAAGCAATATCTTCACGAGCTAGAGACTGCATCAGATAGTCCACGGAGTAAGGCAGAGTTTATAGCACTTTCCCGAGCCTCCACCGTCACCCCCAGAATCAAAACTAAACAATTGTACTTAGATTATTTTCTAGGCTTTCTTTCTAGGCTCTTCTTTGTACAAGTGAGTTTGCAATCAATTTCAGTGTTCTGTAATACATGTTGTTGATTTTCATGTCAAACACGATGGCGACTCTGCTGGGGACATCCTTCTCTTTCGATGAGAAGTTGGTTACGCAATCTACGTGTCCAAGCACTACCAGAATAAGTCATTTTAGCGACGCCTAAAGACGTCGCTAAAACGATAAATTTCGTCGCTAAAAATATTTATCGACGCAATTACCGACGTTTTGGGCTTGTCGCAGAAATGTAAGTCGCTGATCTTCAAAACGTCGCCAAACATCGCAAGTACCGACGTTTACTGACGTATATATACGTCGATATTTTACCGACGTCTACCGTCGTGTCGTCGGTGGATTTGCGACGTGTTTAACGTCTCTATGCGTCGGTAAAAACCTGGGAATTTACCGACGATTACCGTCGTGTCGTCGGTGATTTAGCGACGTGTTCAAAGTCGCTACACGTCGGTAAAATCCTGGGAATTTACCGACGTTTACCGTCGTTTAAAATGTCAGTTAATGTCGGTAATTCCTGGGATGATTACCGACGTGCACCGACCTTTACCGACGTTCTCCGACGTATAAGGACGTCGGTAAACGTCGGTACCCTGAAATTTTTTGCAGATTTACCGACATTTACCGACGCAAACGTACGTTGGCAGACGTCGGTAAACGTTGGTAAACGTCGCTAAATCTGCAAAAAAAAATAAAAAAAATAAAATACAGAATGTCCATTTCTCCCTGCAGTTTAAAAAGATAACCATAACCAATATAGGACTGTTTTTCAAAATCTAGAATATGTAAAACTGAGATTTGGTCTGCACAGTCCCCCTCAAAATCTGGAATATGTAAACGCAACATTTGGTTCCCTGTTTTGCTGAACACTGGCCATATACACACACACCCATGTGAATGACACACAATCACACACACACTGTTTTCCCTCACTGTACATAGGTTTCAGTCCTTACATACACAGGTTTCAGTCACTCCTACACACACAAACTCACTCTCTATCACACACTTGTCACTCTCCCTTTACCTCACTCTTTCTAACTCTCTATCTTTCTATCTTCCTATGTATATATATATATATATATATATATTTTTTTTTTTATATATATATATATATATATATATATATATATATATATATATATATATATATATATATATATATATATATATAATGTAATGTATATAAATATGTATGTGTATGTAATATGCATCTAAGTATATTATGTATATATGTAGGTATCCTATATATTATATTATGTGTGTGTACCATTATATATATATATATATATATTATATATATGTATGTGTGGTATACATATAGGTAGCCTATATGTATATATATATGTATGTAATATGTGATTTCCATGTGTAGGCCTAGATGCAATAATAGGTTGTGTGATGTTGGTTTTGACTTTGTTTTGTATAGGTTGTATGGGCTTGATATACTAGCATAGGCTAGTTTAGCCTTGATTAGACTAATATAGACTTGTTAGGACTTAGAACGATTGTTAAACCTAGTTAACATAACCTAGACTTGTTTAGACCTAGAATGACTTGTTTGACCTAATTTAGACTTGTTGGACCTAGTTTGACCATAGTTGACCTAGTTTGACTTCTAGGGTTGACCAGAGTTGACCAAGAGTTGACTTTGGCCTAGATTGACTTCTAAACGTAAACCACAGAAGCACATTAACATCCAATTGAAACGAATAATAACATAAACAACAGCATAACACAATGTAGCAGGCAACAAATAGAATGGGATCCAACAAATAGAATAGGATCCAACAAATAGAATAGGCACAACCAACAAGTATCCAAATAACCAAGTCTACACCAAATAACAAAGTCTATAACCAAATAACCAAAGTCTACACACAACCAACAAATAGAATAGGATCCAAACATCCAAGTCTACACAACCAACAAACAGTCCTAACTAGGACTACTAGGGATCTGGTGCAGGAGGGGCACCGTCGCGACGAAGGGATAAGAACAACTCATACTCCTCAAGTGAAATCAATACCGATGGAGAAGGCAGTGACGTCGGTGGAGTCGGTGTCGAAGAAGAAGGCAGTGGAGGCGGCAGAGTCGACGACGATGAAGACGCACCCGGAGAACCAGCAAGCTCCAACGCTGTAAGTCGCTGGTGGTATGAATCCATGATAGATAACATTCTATCACTGCTCTGGACCATCAAATCCTGCGCCAATCTCAGCCTCTCGACCATGGTCACCTGTCCTGTCTGCAGCTCCGTCACCGTGCGCTCTAACCCTCCAACGGTGCGCTCTGTCCTCTCAGTTGTCTCCATGAGGTCCATAATGCCGCGGTCGAGCACATCCAATCGTGCTAGCAGCACAGGATCGTCCGTAGGGTGCTGAGACTGCTCATCGATCCGTCGTAGCAGGTCGTCACAGAGAGACTCCATCATCTGGTAGACTCGGGCAGACTCCTGGGACGGCTGTGGACCATGCACACTAGCAGAAGATGCCCTAGAGGACTGGGTCGCAATTAGGATGCCATGGGATCCCGTACCGTATTACGTACCCCTACGGAGTCCACCGGCAGCGGCCATCCACAGCTCGTCCGCCGACGGAGCTTGAATGGGCTGCGAGGAAGTACCGGCCTCTCCTGCATCAGGTGCACTAGCAGCCGCCCGTTCCCGCAGCCTCTGATACTCGGCCTAGAAAGTATGGATAGTACTCTATAATTTCTAATTTCTAATTAATGTACTTATTATTACTAACTACATGAATATTTATTTGCATCATATTTACTAAGTTATATTAAAATTGACACGAAGTATTATATTAAGATAACGTATTGTAATACTTATATAGGTCTGCTCGGCCCTCTCGTCAATAAGGTCTTCGCCCTTCCGATGGGTAGCCAGGAAGACGGTCACCATGTCGGCGTTACCGACCTTCCTTACCTGTAATTAAATATATTATCTTAGTAATAATTTATCGGTTTTGTATTAAAATAATATTTCTAAAAGAGAAAGACATACCAGACGACGAAAATGTTCCGTCATCGAAATCGACCCACCGCACCACTTTGAGGCATGTTGCCTAGCCGCCTTGGCCTTCTCCGACTTTTCCTTGTACCTTGGCTCGTCGAATCGAGCCTTCATCGCATTCCACTGATCAGGGGTGATCCAACCTTGGATCGGCTTTCCGGCACGATAACGATCCTTCTGATCATTAATAGCGTCGGGGATCAGCTTGGCAGCGACGGCAGGAAACATCCCCTCGATAAGCTCGGCCCGGTGCGGTGGATAGAAAAACATATCCTAGAAGAGCGCAAACCAAATATTTATCAGTTATATATAATATGCAAAAATTATATGATTCATGTTAAAAGCAAATATATTTTAACCTTGAAGCGTGCAAACCAGTAGGCCTTTCTCTCGTCCGGAGCATCAGAGTAGTTAATCCAAGCACCACCATAATTATGCCTCAGCATGTGCCTAGACGTCTCTGTACCTCTGGGGGACGATATCTATATAAACATATTATATTCATGAAAAAGGTTAATTTATGATAAAAACAAAAAAAATTATAAACCAAAACACCTACTTTGTACCGTCGGCCCAGATCTCCGTCCTCCTCTCCTCCGGAGGTGCGCACGCATCATCTGCATGATGCTGGTTGGCCGTCGGCGCAGCCGCCTCGGCCGTCGGCACGGCCTCCGCCATCTGCTCATCCGTCTCCATCGTCGTATTAGCAGCAGGAACGCTAGACGGGCGAGCACTCTCAATAGGCCTGGAACTACTCATCCCAGAAGATATGCCACGTGACGTGGTCCCAGCAGGCCCAGCTACTGTCCGATATGGAGGAGTAATCGGTGACGAGGATCCAGAGCCGGTACCAGTAGGAGGTACCGAAGGAAAACTCTGTCCTCTAGCAGTACCTGTAGGAAGTACCAGAGGATCATGACCTCGTCGTCCCCCTCGGAACGCTCCACGACGACCTGCCATAACTGATAACAGCATATGATAATACAACAAATAGTAGAGACTAAAAATATGAAAGTACAACAAATAATAGAGACTAGAAATATGAAAGTACAACAAATAATAGAGACTAGAAATATGAAAGTACAACAAAGACAAGATAATAACCTAGATAACATATGATGATACATTCTACAATAAACATCTAAGTCCAGATAATATATTCTAGAAGAAACATCTAAGTTCAGATAAGTATATCTCTCTCAATCATCTTCAGAATAATCATCTTGTTCGTCTTCTTCGACCTCATCTTCCTCTTCCTCCTCATCTTCACTTTCATCTTCGCCTTTGTCTGCTTTATCTTCCTCTTCGGATAATTCTACATCTTCTACATTATGTGTCATGTAATACGAAACTTTCGTGGAGTCCACATCGATAATATTGGTTACAAGAGGTAGCTCATCCTCCTGGTAAGCTTTTTCGTCAACATCAAAAGTATCTCTAGCTTTAGTCTTGCATACTGCCCACCAGTCAGACTTCGTTGCTCCCCGTCTCGAATAAGCTATGAAGTACACGAGCTGAGCCTGAGTTGCTAGGACAAACGCTTCGTAGCCTTGATATCTACGCTTATAGTTTATATCCACAAGACCATGCTTGTCAATTTTCCAACATTGATTTTCAATCGGATCGAACCATTCACACTTGAATAACACAATATTTACAGGTTCTCTGCCATTATTATATGACAACTCCACAATCTCTTGCAAGATGCCAAAAAAATTATTTCCTGGATCGACGTCTTTGTAGTTCGAAGACTTGATATACAAACAACTGTTTTTCGTGGAATCAAGATCAAGGAAGATGTCTCTGATCGGAGCATTTATCGACTTGAACCGAAAGCCATTGACACAGTAACTTGGCCATATTTTAACAAAAGTAATTAGTCTCTTGGCAAGAGTTCTAATTAATTCAATCTCGGGTGAAATTAGACGATCGACCTGAATATCAAAGAAGCGATAATAAGTTATTTATTGCACAGTTGCATTAGAAGAGGCCAGTAATTACCGAGCTACTTACATATTCGCTCAACCAAGAAGAAAAATGACGTCTCATTTCTTGTTCTAATACTTCGTCTGTTAGGTAGGGTCTAACCAGCCTCAACTCATCATTATATGTGCTGGAAAACAATGAAGCAACCGTCGATTAGTACAATAATATTAGCTTATACTATTACATTCAGATGACGTAAACTCATCATCCTGAGTTACTTACCCCTCTAGCTTCTCCACTTCATCCTCGTCGCAATTGAGTAATACATACAATTGAGCAGCCTTAGCTCTTTGACATTCAAATATATCTTCTTTATTTTCCTCGAAGGCTTTCCGGACGCATTGAATACTTACAGCATTCCATCATTAAATTCTTTATATCCGTCGTCGTTTCTCGGAGCCCTCGTTCTATTCGTAGCAACACGTGGTTTGAAATAGGAGGAGCAAAAATTTGTAATCTCCTCGAGAATATAGGATTCACAAATAGAACCCTCGACCCGAGCCTTATTTTTTACCTTTTTTTTAGGTGATTCAAATGTCGTTCGAACGGGTACATCCATCGATATTCGACGGGTCCACCAACACATGCCTCGTAGGAAAGATGAATCGGCAAATGCTCCATAGAGTCGAAGAATTCAGGAGGGAACACCCTCTCTAGCTTGTACAGTGTTACCGCAATGTCCTTCTCTTGCTTTTCTAGACGATCAACGAGCAATTTCTTAGAGCAAAGGTCCCTGACGAATATGCTAAGCTCCGTCAATGGATCCCAAACTGCCTGCGGTAAGAATTCCCGAAATGCAATCGGAATTAATCGTTCCATGAATACGTGACAATCATGGCTCTTCATACCTGTCAGTTTGTTCTCCTTGAGGTCGACGCATCTTATCAAGTTCGAAACATACCCATCTGGAAATTTTAGACCTTGAATCCACCTACAAAGCCTCACTTTATCCTCCTTCTCCAGTGAGAAAATTGCCTTAGGCTGCTTCAACTTCCCATTCCCGTCCTCTATCAAATGCAATACAGGACGTCTACATATTTCTTCCAAGTCCAATCTAGCCTTTGGATTGTCTTTCGTCTTCCCCTTTACGTCCATTACAGTATTAATTATGTTGTCAAACACATTCTTCTCGATATGTATGACATCAAGGTTATGTCTAATCAGATTGGTGCTCCAATATGGAAGATCCAAGAATATACTCCTCTTCGTCCAGTTATGAGTGCGACCAAATCCGTCACACTTGTAGCCCGTAGCAGGCTGCTCAATAGCTCTTGGTAAATCTTTTACCTCTTTCTATATCGTGTATCCGGGCCACCTTGGCGGGGGATTAGCCTTCTCCAGAACGCCAGCACGAAAAGCATTCTTGTTCCTCCGGTACGGATGATCCTTCGGCAGGAATTGTCGATGACAATCGAAGAAGCACGGTTTGCCTCCGTGTTTCAAACGGAAAGCCTTAGTGCCATCCATGTAATACGGACATGAAAGACGACCATAGTGCTCCATCCAGATAACATTCTATAGGCCGGAAAGTCGTTGATGGTCCACATAAGTGCTGCCCGCATCTGGAAATTTTGTTTTCTAGATACATTGTACGTGTTGGAACCTATTTCCCACAGTTATTCAACTCATCAATCAACGGCTATAAATACACATCGATGTTCCTTTTCGGATTGTTTGTACGTGGGATAATGACGGTGAGGAACATATACGGAGTCTTCATGCACATCCAAGGCGGTAGATTGTACGGGGTGACGATCACAGGCCAACACGAATACTGGGATCCCGAAAGTCTGAATGGTGTAAAACCGTCGGAGCAGAGACCCCATCTGACATTACGTAGATCAGAAGCAAAATCTGGATACTCTCGATCAAAGTGCTTCCATGCTTCTCCATCAGATGGGTGATCCAACACTCATTCGGTATGTTCCCGCTTATGCCAACTCATATTTTCTACAATTTCCTTCACCATAAACAACCGCTGCAACCGCGGCGTCAACGACAAGTAGTGCATAGAAGAGGTAGGCTTCCTGGCACCGACAGACTTTCCTCTACCACATGCCTTATAGCGATTGACACCACAAAATCTGCAGGCGTCTTCATCTTTGTCGTCTTTGTAGTACAACATGCACCCGTTGCGACAGGCATCGATTTTTTCGTATCCCATCCAGAGCGATCTAACCATCCTCTTAGACCGGTAGAAGTCTTTAGGAAACTTCGCACCCTCAGGCAATATTTCTATAAGCAACTCCATAAGACGATTGTAGCAATCTTGCGACATGTTAAAATCGGACTTGATGCTCAACAATCTTGTAACCACCTCCAACGGTGAATGATCCTCACAAACAGGATATAATGGAATTCTTGCATTCTTCAGCAACTCCATGAACTGTGCAGCATCGGGGTTCGGTGCCTCCTCAGGTGCATCATGATCATCCGGATCGAAACTAGGCCCGGCCGCGTCAAAAACCATGTTTACCAACCCATCGTCGTAAGGAGCGTTGTTGTGGACATCCACATAAGGCTCGTACTCCGATGCTAAAGACACAAGTTCTCCGTGCTCGCTCTACTGATAGTAATTCGACGTGAAACCCTTCTAGTATAAATGATACGTGACATCCACTTCTGGATGATATTTCAAGTTACGACATCTCACATATGGATACTTAATTTTGGTACCGCCCATGTACTGAGGGAACGCCTTGGCAAACTGCAGGAACTGGTGTACACCCTCTATAAATTCATTCCGTACACCGCACATGCCATCCGGATGACGGTTGTACATCCACGAACGATTCCGCAGATAGTAATTCAGCTCCATATCCATTTGACGATAATTATGTAAGATAGATACATATGCACATCGTTTAAACACTTGTAAAAGTAATCATGATACAGCAAGTGGTAATAGATATGATGTATCCTATGTAGTTTCTTTCGTCGTTGATTTGACTTATTTTGGTAGTGTGAAATGTCAACAATATCCGATACGGTACCTCGAAGACCTAAATATAGAATATTAATGTCAATTGGTGTTTTGGAATCATAAACATGATATACTAGGTCAATTCTAGGTCTCCAAGTCATTTCTAGGTCACACTAGGACAACTGGGTCAATACCTTGCCAAACTTGGTCAAATTAGGTCACACCTAGGTTTTTAGGGCCATACGTTGACTTACCAAGGTATTCTAGTCTATACTAGGCTAATACCCTATGTATTTGCCCTACCAATATCCTATTCACATAGGTAAAACCATTACTATGGCCTATTTACCTAATTACCTATACACTCGCCTATCCTTAACTCTAGTAAAAACCAATACCCAAACTCAATACCCTATACACTATAACATAGGTATCTCCCATACCCATGTGTCAACCCATTACCTAAACCTATAGGCTTCCTAAACCTATATATTACCTAGTCACTCTAGGTAAAGCCATTACCTATACTCATAGGTAAAACAATTCCTATCTTGAAGTTACCTATACTTATTGTCCTAGTCCTCATCTATACACATTATCCTAATGCTTCGTTTGGTTCACCGATTTAAGGAACTAGGAAAGAAATGTTGAGCTAATCGCCTCGTTTGGTTCACCGATTTAAGGAACTAGGTCACACCTATCTTGAAGTTACCTATACTTATTGTCCTAGTCCTCATCTATACACATTATCCTAAGGCCTCGTTTGGTTCACCAATTTCCTCACAAGGGGGAAAATTGGAGGGAATATGGTTCCACTCATGACTCGAATAGCAGAGCTAATCGTCGAGCTTGACATAAGTGAATGTGCAAATTGGAGGGAAAATTGGCAGGGTTACCACCTTGTCAACTGGGTATTTTGTAGAAGGAAAAACTTCTTAAAGTGCAAATCGTTCCTAATTACAACTGATAATGTTAAATGTTATACATAAATGTGCATGTTCTGTATTCCACCTACCTGTTCATGTGTACCCATGGACTGAACTCTAATGAGATGGACTACAACATGGTTATGTGGGCTGAACACATACCTAGGGTGGACTGAAACATGATGTGCAGTGTGTTATACAACAAGATGGACAGGTAATGCAATAGGCACATGTGGGCTGATCACATACCTAGGGTGGACTGAAACATGATATGCTCTATGGTATGCAGGACAGATTCATGTAAGTGGATTGATACCCAATTTTGACAGGGACTGTCCTCATAGGCATTACAGGACCCGGGCTAAACCAAGACCCACTTCTAACCTGAGCCATTCCTCTTCCTTCGACTGATACTAACATCAATGGAAATTGTTACAACCATAGGAGTGGACTGCACAGTAGTAATGAACATGTGATGGCTGCTATTTAAGGGACTGAATAATTACTTAACACCTGAATCTTACACTTGTAACAATACCTTAGCTAGGGACATGTGAGCTCTGGTATTCGAACTCCCAATTGATGCATAGGTCCATGGGGACCCAAGCTCGACGATTAGCTCTGACATAAGTCAAAGTGTCAAAGTATCAAAGTGTCACAGTGTGTGTCAAAGTGTCCACTTGTGTGTCAAAGTGTCCACGTGTGTGTCAAAGGGTCGTGTCTGTGTCGCATCAGAAAAAGGGAGATAGGGTTAGGGTTTACCGACACAGCGTTGGGGTTGGGTCGGGGTCACTGGGGCTGGAGCAGCAGCGGAGGAGACTGGTCGGGTGGTCGTCGGAGGGAGTGAGTCGTCGGAGGAATGGGGTCGTCGGGCAGGGGGTCGCCGCGAGCGGGAGATTAGAAAATTTTGGGTAAAAAAATGAAAAATCGATCGAGCCAGAACCCTATATGAAATGTTTTAGCGACGTCATTTAAAGACGTCGCTAACCGTCGCTATTTATTAAAACCTGGCGACGTCGTAAAATTGGCATCGCTAAACGTCGTTGAATAAAAAAACAGTGACGTTTTGCGACTAGAATGCGACATCAGTTGTCCAAAACATAAATTGTGTCGCTAACTGTCGCTCAAACGTCGCTGATAGTGACGTTCAGTAACGTATATATAAAACGTCGCTAAAAGCACAAAACTTAGCGACGTTTTTGTCCAGTGTCGCTAATTACGTCGCTAAATTGACTTATTCTAGTAGTGAAGCTCGGCTCTATACAGCAGATGCTTGTGGTCCGCTTCGACCAACAAGCCTTCGAAGAATTGCTCTCTGAAGGGAGCGCCAGCCCGTCTCAGAAGCGAGCCAACCCGAAGAAGACTCGCAAGGCGTCAGTGCACAAAATTGTTGCCTCCGACCAAGTTCTCGAAGAAGCTCCTTCTGCAGCCCAAGACGGTGACCAGAACTCTCCTGTGGCTTTGTTTCCGACCGCAGAGGACCCCACTGTCCCCAAATCCAGCAGAGGAAAATACTACGATGCTGAGTTTTTGGGGGCACAAAGGAACTCCATGCGGACAAAGAGGAGGTCGCAGAGAGGAGATGGACAGTCTGCCCATGCAACAGCCAACTCTGGCCGCAGGCAGACAAATCATGTGACAGCCAACTCCTACCGCAGGAAGATGATTCATGCGGCAACCAGCTCTAATCGCAAGAAGATGGGCCGTGCAACGACCAATCTTGTCCACAGACAGGACGTCTCATGCGGCCCTGCCAGAAGCTCTGTGTTCGACCGCCTCTTATGCGGGCCCGATGCCATGCGGCCCATTAAAGAAGCGGGATGTATCAGTCTGGACTCTTTTTACTATGCGCCTTCGGGTGCTAAGTCAAAAAGGTCTAGGACAGTGCGGGCTCAACCAGCCCTGTCAACTGTCCAAGTTGCTGACTGTCAGTGGGCCCTGTTAACCGTTACACGGGCTCCTGATGTAAAGTCTCCCTCTAAAGATCCAGTGCAAGTGCTTTTACTAGCCACGGATCCGGGAGCAAATATGATGCCTAAGCACCTCTGCGGTCGGGATTCTCGAGTTCATAAGTTTGGTGCAAAGGCAGAGCAGCTTCATACCGACTTATGTGACGTGATTACTCACAAGCGTAAGATGACAGCGTCAGCATGCAGCGAGTCCTTGTCGGGGCGTCGTTGCACTCAGGTCATCATCAACTGCTGTTGCAACAAATCAGCAGTACCTGAAGATCGACAGTCAGTTTTCTAGCGACTGCAGCAGCCAGCACTTGTCCGACAGGTGCAAATTCCAGGGGATGAAGAGGTTTCTTTCGCCTCCTGTAACTTAACTCAAAAAGTTTCTCCTGGCAAGGGAGGATAGAAGACAGGCTCTTCCAGCCCGTCTATCTCGACCAGTATTGCAAGAAGACCCTCATCTGGGGGGTTTCCTTCAACCACAGGGGGTGTCTATTTAGGCACTCGATCCAAAAAGAAGCTTCTGGCACTCGGGGGTACACCTCCAGCCACCTTGAGAGTAGATGGAGCTGGGGGTAGCAGCCTCCTCAATGTATACAACAACCCGGTGTACCAAGAGCACCCGCAGGGGGTAGAGATCCCCCAAACGAGCCAGCAGCCAAGTGTTGATCCAACACTCCCAGGCATATCAATACCTCAAACAGAACCATTAGTGGTCAAGTTACCCCAGATAGCGGCCCAAACTCTGAGCTCGCAGGGGGTAGCCAAGGAAGACGGAGAACTTACAAAATATGTGGTTACACAGGCGGATAGTCCCTCTCTGGATGATATAATCCTGGTGGACAAAATTCCTTATTTTATCAATAAGAGGCTGCCGTTAGACTATTCTGAGTATGATAAGCCTAATCTAACGTATGTCGCACGGGACTGTCTAGACGTTAGCCTGCACACACAGGTGACAACTGTCCATACCCCGAATCGACTTACTCCCATAAAAGGCGCTTATTTCCCGATCTCAGACAGAAGAGGATGGGATCACACAATCATCTTTGGCCGGAAATAAGGTCCCCAATCTTTCACACCCCAAGAGTCCGACCTCGGACCCGAAGCTGGAAGACTACCGCTCTACTTGTATAGTCCTCATGCCAAGTACTTCATGCAAAAGCAGGGGTACGACATGGAGGCTACTCCGGGTCCAAATTATGGCAGTGGTCGACGATTGCCTCTATAGCCGCCAGCACCGGTAAGGAAACCTTAGGATCATTATCACAAATCCAGACGTAGCCTCGGGTATGCTACTCCACCTACGATGCCCAAAAGTTCTGACGAGGAATGTGAGTGGCACTCCCATTCGTCTGAGTCACCCATTTACAACTCCGATAGCAGTATTGGGGATATATTCAGACGGACATTATCTGCCAATATGACATTCGCTGATATCGAAGAAGAAGATGAAGTCCTACTTGAACCTCTTGAGTTGGAACCGTGGTTCCAGCAACTAGATGCACAATAGGAGAAATACTTCGAACTTCGTGATCCTTCTACTGAAGATGAGGTTATGCAAGTTAACCTCGGCAATGACTCCTCTCCAAAGCCAATCTTCATCAGTAAAAGTCTAACAGACGACGAGCGGGAGTCGTTGTTACAACTCATCATAGAGTACATCGACGTCTTTTCTTGGAGTTATGAAGACATGCCAGGGCTGAACCCCGAGATTGTACTCCATAAACTCAACATCTATCCGGACGCAAAACCAGTCAAGCAACAACAGCGGCAATTTCGTCCAGACATCATGAATTCCATCGAGGCAGAAGTAAACTAGCTTATAGCTAGCGGTTTCATACGTGAAGAGCAGCACCCAGACTGGGTAGCCAACGTAGTGCCAGTCATTAAGAAGAACGGGAAAATTTGAATTTGCATCGATTTCTGCAATCTGAATACGGCATGCCCTAAGGATGAATTCTCTCTTCCGATCACCGATATAATGATCGATGATACGTGCGACTTTGAGCACATATCCTTTATGGATGGCTTTTCGGGGTACAATCAAATCAAGATGGCTTCCGATGATGAGAAGCATACATCATTTCGAACGTCGATCGGCGTATATTGTTATACAGTCATGCCCTTTGGCTTAAAGAACACCGGTGCAACATATCAATGGGCCATGAGTGTCATCTTTAGAGATCATTTGTGCAAGATAGTGGAGTGTTACATAGACGACATCGCCATCAAGAGCCGCTCCAAAAACAATCATTTATATGACTTGAACAGTGTTCGACCTCATGCGGGCACACAACCTGAAGATGAATCCCACCAAGTCCTTTCTGGAGGTGTCCAGTGGAAAGTTCTTGGGCTTCGTCATTACTTCCTGGGGCATATGCATAGATCCTGACAAAACAAAAGCAATCCTGGAGATGAACGCACCAAAGAACCTCCGCGAACTACGCTGCCTTCAGGAAAGACTAGCCTATATCAGGAGGTTTATATCTAACCTCTCGGGGGATGCCAACCCTTCACTCAACTAATGAGGAAAGGTGTCTCTTTTGTGTGGAACGAGGAATGTCAGCGTGCCTTTGATGATATTAAGGAGTACCTGATGAATCCGCCAGTTCTGGTAGCCCCGGTTGCCGGAAAGCCCTTCCTGCTCTATGTATGGGCGTTGGAACATTCCCTCGGCGCTCTGCTAGCCCAGATTAATGACGCAGGACATGAACAAGCCATTTATTATCTCAGCCGAATGATGGTAGGACCTGAACATAGGTACACTATCGTGGAGAATGAGTGCCTTGCCCTAGTATTTGCCATTCAGAAAATACGACACTATGTGACAGGGCAGACCATCCATGTGATTTCACGAGTCAATCCCCTCAGGGTCCTCATGACCAAGCCAGGTGCACTCAGTTCTCGTCTAGCCACCTGGGTAATACTACTATCCCCTTATGATATGGTTTTTGTTCTGCAGAAAGCTATCAAGGGTCAAGCCCTGGCTGACTTCCTAGTAGCCCATCGAGGCTCAGAAATAACCAGAATTTACGAAAAAATTCTCGATGAAGTCGTCGCCTCGAACATGGCTTCGCACGATGCCATTTGGCGGATGTTCTTCGACGGTGCTTCAAGAACGGGGCCACAAGGTGATATCGTCGCTGGAGTCGAGGTGGTATTAATTTCTCCCTCCGGACTAGTAGTCAATCGGGCGTATTCTCTTACAGAACCCTGTTCGAACAACGTAGCCGAAAATAATGCTCTAGTCATTGGACTCCAACTCATAAAAGAATTAGGAATTAGATACCTGGAAGCTTATGGTGACTCACAGTTGGTTGTTAACCAGATCCGAGGTTCATACGAGGTTCGTAATGAGGACCCGATTCCCTATTATCAGACAGCAGTGGCCATCATTACAACCTTGGAGGGGTTCTTTATAGAGCACGTTGCTAGACTTTAAAATATCGAAGCCGACGCCCTGGCTGGTCTCGTCGCTTCCTTGGCACTCCTAAATAATGCTCATCATCTAGTCGACGTAATAGGCCATGAACTGGTCTGCCCTAGGAACAATCTTCAACTAGGTACGAGTTGCTCCATGCAGATAACCAACGACATACAAAACTAGAGATGCCCGCTCATCGACTTTGCGGTCTATGAAATTCTGCCAGAGAATGTGAAGGAAGCTACCTCCATCAGAAGACGTTCCCTCAGATTCTTCTACGATACGGTGACAAAAATTTTGTATCGACGATCCTATGATGGGCTACTACTAAGATGCCTGTCAAACGCAGAAGCCAAAGAAGCCCTACGTGAAGCTCATGACGGTACTTGTGGGGCTCACCAACCTGGCCCGAAATTATAAGATCGCCTTCACCGGATGGGTTATTACTGGCCCACAATGGTCGCAGATGCAGTTGATTATGCAAAGAAGTACAAGACTTGCCAGATCCATATAGATTTCATACATCTGCCATCTGAATTCTTGTACCCGATAGTGGCCTCTTGGCCATTCGAAGCATGGGGAATGGACGTCATTGGGCCAATCACCCCGCCGTCGTCTAGAGGGCATCGGTTCATACTTGCAATCACCGATTACTTCTCCAAATGGGCAGTAGCTGTTCCATTGGCTGAGGTCAAGACATCGAACGTGATTAGCTTCATAAAATATCACGTCATCTACCGTTTTGGACTACCCCGGAAGATTATCTACGACAATGGTCCGCAGTTCACAAGCCACGCTTTCTACCGATTTTGTGACAAGAATCAGATCCAGAACATGACCTCGACAGCATATAACCCTTCGGCCAATGGTCTGGCTGAAGCATTCAACAAAACCATAATCAAGTTCCTTATAAAGTTTGTGTCTGCAAACAATCGCGACTGGAATGAAAAGCTTGGTGAGTGCCTATGGGCGTATCGGACGATGATTCGGACGATGATTCGGACGGCTACAGGAAATATACCGTTCTCCTTGGTCTACGGGAGCGAGGCAGTCCTCCCATTAGAAACTCAGATCCCCTCACTTCGAGTGGCCCTCACCTACCGGTTAACGGCAGACGATAACTACCACCGACGTCTACAGGAGTTAGAAGCATTAGATGAGAAGCGTTTATAAGCTCAACAAAGCATAGTGCTCTACCAAGCGCGCATCTCTCGGGCTTTCAACAAGAAAGTCAAGCAGAGGATATTCGAAGTGGGCGATCTTCTCTTGGCCATTTGCAGACCAATGGTCATGACTCACAAGACCCCCGACAAATTCCAGCCTAAGTGGGAGGGCCCGTTCGTCATCCAGACCGTATTCTCCAATGGCGCGTATCGTCTCGCAAAGCAAAATGGAGACTTGCTCATGATGCCTATCAACGGCAAGTACCTCAAGAAATACTATGTCTAAAAGACACCTTCCAATGATCTCTCGGATTATGAGTTATATACCCGCAGGTATCGCTGAACTTACACTCTGACTTCAAATTTCCCAGATTGTTGAGTTACGTGCCCTCAGGTACCACTGAACTTACTCTCTGATTACTCTAAATGAATTCTCTTGGTCGTATCTATGTACCCCCTGGTCATAGCTTTTCTACCACCAAGAATTTGTCTCAAAATCTATTGCACGCACCACCGGTGCGCAGAAGGGTAATAGGTCCACACAACTTATCCTAATCTATTGCTCGTACTGTCAGTGCACAAAAAGGGTAATAGGTCCACAAAACTCCCCAGCGAAAAAAAAGCAACCATGTCCATATTACCTCTGAGTTGTTTTTTCGTCCATCATAAACAAATCACCCAATGCATAGAACTTCCACGTTGATAGCACCTCTGAGTTGTTCTGTGTATCCCTATCATGCCTACCCCTAACATGTCCTCATTACCTCTGAGTTGGAAGACTTTGTTTTGACCCGTATTTACCACGTCTTCATTACCTCTGAGTAAATACGTTGGTTTCCTCTCCACTTATTATCAGTACTCGCATCGCTAGTACACAAAAATGATGATAAGTCCAAAAAAAGTTATCCTAATCTATTACTCACACCATTGGTGTACTAAAGAGTAGTAGGTCCACAATATCATTCAAATCTATTTGCTCGCATTTCCAGACGCACAAAAGGGCAATAGGTCCACAAAAATCCTCTAGTGGAATGTCCATTACAAATATTGTATTAGGCCCTCTAGTACAAGCACCAAAAAATACCATAAATAGTGTAGAGTGAGCATACCCTGTTTATTCAAAATCAGTTACATTCACAGGGCTATACCTCCAGTAAAGGATGGCAAAAGAAGCAAAATGCAAGCTACAGCTATAGACAGTCGAAAATACACAGGCAGATATGAACGTCTAGTCACATGTATTTTCGGAAACAACAAGTACATGGTAGCCCATGGATCCCTGCAGTCAAGGGTCATAGCCGTGCTGAGGCATATACCATTCTCTTAGCCATTTCGTATAGGAAAGATCTATTCGACTAGAGTCTTCGGTGGGGGCAGCAGGGTCAGAATTCCCGATACTACTACCCTCGAACTTGGGCTCTTCCTTGATAGCAATCCCTTCCCCGATAGACGCCAGCTCCTCTTTCACCTCAACTTTAACAAACGGTGACTCTTGTTTGATGAAAGGGGTCAGCACCTCTTCCTTCGCAATGGTCTCAGTCTTCGACACAGATGCTACAAAAATCAAAAGAAAAGAAGATAGTCATATAGCAACAAAGAAATCTGTTATGCGGCCTAGCCAGTTAGACGGCCCAGCCAAAACATAACTCATACAGTCCACAGTTGTGAGGCCGGCTTCATGAAGCACTCATGCAGCATTTATATGGCTCAGTCATTATCATGCGGCTTAGTCATTAAAAAACTCATACGGCCCAATCAGTCGCAAGATGATCATACGACCCAATCTTACAGTATTCATGCGACCCAATCTTGAAGTGCTCATGTGGCACCTATGCGGCTCGGTCGTGAAAAGTTCATACAGATTCATCTTGAGGCACTCAGTCAATTTCAAGCAGCGGTTATGCGAGTCAGCCTGTGCAGCCCTATCGTATAGAACACATGTGGTTCAAACGAGATAGGGCATACATCGACCAAGTTTATAGCAGAGGCAGTATATGACAGCCCCGCGCATAAAATTTCAGTCATCATCTGCTCACCATCCTTACCCTGGGGAGAAGGTTGCACATCGGAATGAATGGAAGGAGTGTCTACCGCTCTCTACGGGGAAGCAAGTCTCTCCCCTTTGGCCGTCGCACCCATCGACTTTGAAGCTTTTGGAGCCATAGCAGAAAGTATGATAAAGCAAAGGAGGAGAAGGTGAAAGAGGAAAGACTCTCTCTCTCTGAATGACTCTTATTTATAGAGTTGCTGAAAGAGAGACTCTTCGATTCTCGAGATCATTAAAGCTAGGGACGACGTTTGGGGACTTTATCCCTAGTAACCGTCGAGCGTCTCTTCGGCTTTTGAGATCATTAAAGATAGAGTCGACATTTGGGAACTTTATCCCTAGTAACCATCGGCTTTATCTTGAAAATAGATCCATAATCGAGTCAAAAGAATTAAATGCAGTAGTGACAGCTGGCAGATTCTCTGCGGCTCAAAGCGTCCCTGCGACTCATGATTTGTTCTGCGACTCAGGATCCCTCTACGGCTCAAAGCGTCCCTACGACTCAAGATTTATTCTGCGACTCAGGATCCCCCTGCGGCTCAGTATGTCTCTGCGACTCAAGTTCGAAAACCACTTCCTGCAACTTGAAGACTCCCTACGGCTTGGCATATTTTTCATGCTTCTTATTCAAAGTATTCCAAATTTGTAATTTGGAAACTTTGAAGGGGGTCTTGTAGAAACATAAAAAATATGGAGTTCATGCGGATTACAAATTGTCGCATAGGTACATTGGACCAAATAGGTCCGCATGATGGAAAGCTGTATGACTATTCAAAGACATATGCGGCCCATCAACGAACAGTTGTAGAAGAAAAATATGCGACCAAGGAGGAGCAGTTCGACAGATAAAGCTAACATGTTCTGGCAAAACATGACAGTTATGACACTTCGACAAGAAAGATGAGACGTGGGACGTCGCCCAAAAGCAGGGTTCGTACGCCTTCATGCGGCCAGAAGAGTGTCATCTAGGCCGTATGACACTTATGCGGCCCAGATTATGCAGCCCCGAAATTTCTAGCAGCCGAAAGAAATTGTGATCCAGGTCGCATGCTTGAGTCTCATGCGACCAAACATGACCAAAGACTGAGAACTCCATACGCAGCAGGACACGTGGCAATCTGACCAATTCCTTAACTACCCAGATTTGCTGCAACAAAATCCCAACAAACCGACAGATGGCAGCCCGAGAGCAGGTCTTTGCGTGCTAATCAGCCACGTGGCCACAAGCCGTCCATGCGGCTCAAAATCTATCCTATTATAAATAGTAGGGTGCCATACCCCTGCAATGGCTGGCAACCTTCAAGGAAAAAGCAATATCTTCACGAGATAGAGACTGCATCATATAGTCCACGGAGTAAGGCAGAGTTGATAGCACTTTCCCGAGCCTCCACCGTCACCCCCCAGAATCAAAACTAAACAATTGTACTTAAATTGTTTCCTAGGCTTTCTTTCTAGGCTCTTCTTTGTACAAACGAGTTTGCAATCAATTCCAGTGTTCTATAATACCTGTTGTTGATTTTTATGGCGAACGGGATCAAGATCATCCGACAGACACTGGACTAGCGCTGTCATAGTCTCATTATATTGAGATAATGATCACACGTTACGGATATCATGATCTTTCAGGGATCGATACGCCTTACAGGTGTGATATGAAGTTGAAGCCTAATTCAGGAAAAAGCATCAGGCTACTAGAGTATACAAGCGTAATCAGGAGTTTGATGTATGCTACTACTGCCACAAGGCCTAACATAGCTTTCGCCGTGGAAATGTTGAGTTGTTTCACGAGCAGCCAGGCTTTGAGCACTAGAAAGCTATGAAACGGGTTATGAGATATCTCAAGAAGACTCAGACATATGCACTTCACTACAACGGAGATCCGCCGGTAGTAGAAGGCTTCAGTGATGTCAGCTGGTGCTCAAAGGTGGAGAGCGAGAGGTCCACATGTAGGATTTTTTCCACAATGGGTGGAGCTACTATATCGTGGAAGTCGAAGAAGAAGACTATGCTCTCGAGGTCATCCTTGGAATCTGAGTTCTTTGCACTTGATACTGCAGCGGAGGAAGCAGAATAGCTTCGGGAGCTCATGTATGATCTTCCAGTGGTTGGGGCACAAATACCGATAATACCGATATACTGCGACAACCAGGCGACTACGACAGTAGCATCAAATGACCTCTTCAACGAGAATAAGAGGACTGTGCGGTTGAAGCACTAGGCAGTACAGGATCTTATCAAGAGAGGTGTAATTACAGTGATTGATGTTCGGAGTCAGGAAAACCTGACGGATCCGTTTACCAAGGGCCTCAAGTGCCAGCTGGCCGATGACACAGCGAGTAAAATAGGCTTGAAGTCATTCTGATATTTTATTATTGCAATCCTACCATAAAGTTTTATGCTATTAGTTTTAAGAGAAATCTACTAGACATCTAGCTTTTGGTTCAAGGGAGGACCATTAATTGAAAGAATATCAGGAATAGTGGGTACATCTCCTATTGGGCATGGAGAGGATACGGACCTACAACCACTGTTGTCTACTGTTATTTTCTATAGAAAACGGATCCTGTGGGAAGCTTGGCTTAAACGCCTTAATGAGTTCTCAAGCAGAGTGAATGCCTGGTTTGCTTTACAGGAAGCACGGTAGTACTATACTACAAGGAGTGAAACTCCATGCTACTGTGGGGTGACTCCACCATGAGGTTCCCGAAAGGGGTAATGCCTCGGCTTTGTGAACCGTCACAGCGATGTAGCAACACAAATAGGCAGGTAGCCTAATATTGTATGTTGAAATTAAAGAGGGGTGTAGTCAGCACTACAAAGGGGAGGAGTTCCTCATGTTACAGTGGCACGACACCACGATGAGGTACCCGGATAGGGATAAAATCTCGGCCTAGCAAGCCATGTCGTTGTGGCGTAACACCGCAAGGGAGCCTAAGACTTCATGCTAGGTAGTATGGCACTACAAAGAGGCGGTGACCTCATGCTACAGTAGTATAACACTACGATGAGGTTCCCGTGTCTCTTTAACAATGATCTCACCTATAGTGTATGGAAAGAGATAACAGGCCGTCTCTTGAGGGTAAACTTGTAGACGCCCAAAATTATACATTAAAACCAGGCTGGCCCACGTCCTTTAATGTGCAGCAAGAAGCACATATAACTACATTATTTGAGTGGGAAAAATTTTAGCTATGGTGCAGAATTCAAGGCTTAGTCCATTCTTGTATTATAGTCTGTTGTTTGACCCATGTGGGAAGATTCAAGTCGTCAGCGACATCTCTCCTAATGCATGATGGACAGTTACTGTAGGGAACACTCAAACCCATATATAGAGATATGTAGGGGATTATTGGGATTTTGGCCTTTGCATTGGAAACTTTAGTCCCACATCGGCTAGGCCAAAAGAAATGTATCGCTATATATAAGCTATGCTCGTTTAGAGATGCACAAGTGGTGTGGAGGCGCACATGGGTGTGCCATGTGGAGGTAATTTTCTAATGGAAAAAAGGCTAAATCAACAATGAAACATTCATGCTTTTTATTCTTGGGAATTAATTTCCAATGGAGCTCAGCCCCGTAGGGGCTTAGCGACTCGGACTCGGACTCGGACTCACGGACTCATGAGGCGTAATGTGACATTTTGTTGGCGCACTTTGCACTTAGCACGTCAGCATCGTCGCTAGGCGCATAGTGCGCTTAAGTTGTACGAGCCACTTGTGCAGCCGATCGCGCTGCCAATTGGTGCTGACCAATTGGCGCGACAAAGTGGCACGCCCAGTTGAGCGGCCCAGAGGCGCGTTCAGTTGTGCGGCCTAGTGGCGCGCTAGTGGACGCTGCCTGTTGGCACAGGTTGCACAGAGTGCACAGGTGGCGCAAGTGGCGCTGTGCGCGCGGTGTGCAAGGTGCGCACGGTGCACAAGTTGCGCGGGTGGCACAAGTCGCGTGCGCTATGCGCCAGTCGACTCAGATCGTGTCTGTGCATGATCTGAACGGTTACAGCACGTTCGGAGCAATTTTTTCTACGTCCCGAACATTCTGCTAACTGGGCAGTTGTAGCGCGGGCCTATATAAGGTCTCTTCTCTCTCACAGTAGAAAAAGATAAGAAAAAGACAAGTGTTCAAAAATTTCTTACGAATTTCCACAGACTTTGAGAAAGAAGAGAAGCGTTGCACCAGCATTACTTTGCACAGGAGTCCGTGCGCCATTCGATGAGTCAGAAGAGCAGAGTGTTCCAAAGTTCTCTATCGAACTTGCTAGTTCTTGGAAGCTGTTCGTGTGAGGCGAATTAAGCTTTGAACAACGGTGATCATTCACCCCAGCAGACTGTTCTTCCATCCATCGTATGTCATCGCTGATGCTGCTAGCAATTCGATTGGATACTTCTTTTTAGAAGTACTACTCTCGTTTGCTGCTATAACGAAATATTTTTAGATTTTCGTTATCCAGAATTCTCCAAAGATCTCTGTCAAGTACCTTCTTCGAAGTGTTGCTAGAAACATTATTTTTATAATCATTTTATTTTTTTAATTTTTCATCGAAAATTGCGTACTTGGACTAACAAGCTTTTTGTTATTCCCGGGGCTTGATCAAAGATGGAAAAACAGATGCAATCGAGATCTGAGATGTCCCACAAAACTTTGCAGAGAGCAAACTCAAGATCTACGAGGGTATAAAAAATCAAATAGCCAAATTACAATCTGAAGGAGGGAAAAAGAGAAGAGAAGATCTCTCGTTCTTCCTTGCAAACGTGTTACAATTGGGACAGAACGAGTTACAATAAAACTGGAGAGAGATGAGAAGAAGAACAATACTGGGGTGTCAAAACACCGTTGCTCAAAGCAAGATTTGCCCCACATGATCTGCTTCCAGGAACCAGCAAGTTGAATAACTTGTGGAACGCTCGATGTCACCTCTGTTCTGACTCCTCGGATGGACTTGCAATGGCAGCAGTAGCTCTCTCTCTCTTTCTCCTTTTCTGACTTGTATTTTCGTAGTAGTCACAAAGGAGGCCAGAAGAGAGTATTTATAGAGAGAGGGTGGAAACCCTAACCGCCTCTTCAGTTATGGAAAGATTGAATCAAATCACAAAAAGATAGCAACGAATTAATTCTAATCCCACAAAGATAGTAACAAAATTAATTCAAATCCCACAAAGATAGGATCTGAATTAATCGCATTGATTCACCCTTTCCATAACCGATTTGAAATCTGCACAGTCAGCGTAGCCCTCCATGCGGCAGCAGCAGCAGCAGCAGCCTGGCCACATGGACCGCTTGGGCCGCATGGACCGTATGTGCCGCATGAGCCGCATGGACCGCATGGACCGCATGAGCCGCATGAGCCGCATGGACCGCATGAGCCGCATGGCCGCATGAACCGCATGAACCGCATGAACCACATGGCCGCATGAGCCGCATGAGGCCGCATATGAGCCGCATGCCGCATAAGACCGTATGGCCGCATATGAGCCGCATAAAGACCGCATGACTGCTGACGTGCTAAGTGCAAAGTGCGCCAACAAAACGCCACATTACGCCTCATGAGCCCATGAGCCCGAGCCCGAGCCCGAGCCCGAGTCCGAGTCCGAGTCCGAGTCGCTAAGCCCCTTTGGGGCTTAGCTCCAAGTGGAATTTATCCAAGAGAATGACAAAAGCATTAATGCTTAATCCTTGGAGCCTTATTCTTACCTCCTAGTAAAATCACCCACATGGTTCCCTCCTTAGGGTCACTACCCCATGTGCATCTCTCAACAACACACCCAAGTATATATGTTGAGATAACTCATGGTGCTTTTCTAATGTGGGACTAAAATTTTACAAGGCATGTTGAGAGCAAGCTCTCTCCATGTAAATAAAGCACCAACAATCCCCCACATATCACAACATATATATATGTGTCCAGGGTTGAGCGTTCCCCACAGTAACTGTCCATTTTGTATTAGGATAGATGTCGCTGACGACTTGAATCTTCCCGCATGGGTTAAATAACAATGTGATACAAGAATGGACTACGCCTTGAATTCTGCACCACAATTGTAATTCTTCCCACTCACAAAGTGTAGTTACGTGTGCTTCTGGCTGCACATTAAAGGCCCTGTGCCAGCCTGGTTTCAGTGTATAATTTTGGGCGTCTACAAGTTTACCCTCAAGAGACGGCCTGATATCCACTACAAGAAAAATGATTTTTTCCAACATTTTATTAGCGTTGGCAAAACTGTGCAAAACGTTGGCATAGGCGTTACCGACATTTGTTCAACGGTTTTTGCAAACGTCGTCGTTGCTCTAGTTGGCAATTTACAACATTTACGCAAAACGTTGGCATAGGGTGTAGACGACGTTTATAAACGCCATTAATTGTTCTATAATGATTACCATATTTCCAACAGTTTCTCACAAAAACGTCACAAAAGAGAACTTTCCAACGTTTTTTGAAACGATGAGTTTTCCCAACCTTTTTCCAAAAACGTCGAATTTTGATTTCCTAACCATTTTAAACAAACGTTAGGTTTTGTATGGCCAAATTTTTTCAAAAACTGTTTTTTTTTTTTTTTGGAACCAGGTAAATTATTTCTGGAATCGCTCCCACTGGGATTCGAACTCCTGACCACTCGGGCCGCATGCATCTCTCCTAACCACTAGGCTAGAGGTCATTTGCTATATGTATAAAGCAGAATTTTTAATTTAGTCAATGGTTCACCTTAATTTCCATAAACAAAATCTGCCTAATTTATGTAGGATTAGAAAAAAAATTCCTTCACACGTCAAATAAGTGTAAATGCCCAAAAAAAAGTCAAAGAAATGTCGAAAAGGGTTTCCAAATATGTGACATGCTTCACAAAACGTTGGTATATTGCTCGACGTTTAAAGAAAAATGCAGGTAATTAACAACATTTGTTTTCAAAATGTTGGTATATTTCTCGACGTTTAAAGACAAACGCAGGTAATTGTCAAATATTGGTATATTGCTCGACGTTTAAAGAAAAACGCAAGTAATTATCAATGTTTGTTTTAAAAATGTTGGTATATTTCTCGGCGTTTAAAGACAAATGAAGGTAATTGCCAACCTTTGTTTAAAAACGTTGGTATATTGCTCAACGTTTAAGGGAAAACGCAGGTAATTATCAATGTTTGTTTACAAACGTTGGTATATTGTGCGACGTTTAAAGACAAATGTCGGTCATGACCAACGTTTTTTTAAATACGTCGTTATATGCTAACTTAGCCAACGTTTACAAAAATGTCGGAGGAATAAACGTTGGAAAAGACCTATTTTCTTGTAGTGATCTCTTTTCATACACTATAGGTGAGTTCTTTATTAAAGAGATATGGCATGAAGCCTTGCGCTTCCTTGCGGTGCTACGCCGCTATGACATGGCCTAAAGCCGAGGCATTACCCCTACCTGGGAACCTCATCGTAGTGTCATACTACTGTAGCATGAGGTCACAAGCCTCTTTGTAGTGCCAAACTACCCAGCATGAAGCCTAAGGCTTCCTTGCGGTGTTACGCCGCAACGACATGGCTTGCAATGCCGAGGCTTTACCCCTACCTGGGTACCTCATCGTGGTGTCGTGCCACTGTAACATGGGACCATCCTCCCCTTTCTAGTGCTGTCTACAACTCTTTAATTACGTCATACAGCATTAGGCTACCTGCCTATTTGCGGTGCTACGCCGCTATGACTTGGCTTGCAAAGCCGAGGCATTACCCCTACCTGGGAGCCTCATGGTGGAGTCATCCCACTGTAGCATGGAGTTTCACTCCTTGTAGTGCTGCTCTACCGTGCTTCCTGTAAAGCACACCAGACATTCACTCTGCCTGAGAACTCATTAAGGCGTTTAAGCCAACCTTCCACAGGATTTGTTTTTCCGCAGAAAAATACATAGTAGACAACAGTGGTTATGGGTCCGTATCCCTTCCATGTTCCAGAGGACAAGTACCCACTGTTACCTGATAGTTTCCCAGTCAGTGATCCTCCTTTGAACCAAAAGTTAGATGCCTAGTAGATTTCTCTTTAAACTAATAGCATAAAACTTTATGGTAGGATTACAAAGACACACTATCAGAATGCCTTCAAGCCCATTTTACAGGCTGTGTCATCGACCAACTGGTGCTTGAGGCCCTTTGTGAACGGATCTGCCAGGTTCTCCTGACTCCGAACATCAACCACTGTAATTACACCTCTTTTGATAAGATCGTGTACTGCCCTGTGCTTCAACCGCACAGTCCTCTTCTTCCCGTTGAAGAGGTCATTTGATGCCACCGCCGCAGTCGCCTGGTTGTCACAGTATATCGGTATCACCGGTATCTGAGCCCCAACTACTGGAAGATCATACATGAGCTCCCGAAGCCATTCTGCTTCATCTGCTGCAGTTTCAAGTGCATAGAATTCCGATTCCATGGAGGAACGAGAGAGTATAGTCTGCTTCTTCGACTTCCACGATATAGCAGCTCCACCCAAGGAAAAGACATATCCACCTGTGGATCTCTCGCTTTCCACCTCTGAACACCAGCTAGCATCACTGAAGCCTTCCACTACTGTCGGATACCCGTTATAGTGCAGTGTATATGTCTGAGTCTTCTTGAGATATCTCATTACTCGCTTCACAGCTTTTCAGTGCTCAACCCCTGGGTTGCTTGTGAACCGACTCAGCATTCCCACGGCGAAAGCTATGTCAGGCCTTGTGGCAGTAGTTGCGTACATCAGACTTCCGATAACGCTAGAATACTCCAGCTGCCTGACGCTTTCCCTCGAGTTTGGCTTCAGCTTCTGATCACACCTGTATGGCGTATCGATCCCTGGAAGATCCTTATACCCATAGCGTATGAGCATCTTCTCAATGTAGTGAGATTGTGACAGCGCTACTCCAGTGTCTGTCCGGATGATCTTAATGCCCAAGATGACATCTGCATCCCCCAAGTCCTTCATACTGAACTTGGTTGAGAGGAACTTCTTTGTCTCTATGACACAGCCTATATCCGTACCTAGGATTAGCATGTCGTCCACGTACAGACAAACGATGACTCCTCTTCCATCAGTGAACTTTGTGTAAACACATTTGTCCGTCTCGCTGACTCTGTAGCCATTTGACCTAATAACTTTGTCAAACTTCTCATGCCACATCTTGGGAGCTTGCTTCAAACCATATAATAATTTCACCAACTTGCAGACTTTGTCTTCAAGACCTTTGACGACAAATCCATCTGGCTGTTGCATGTAAATCTCTTCGGTCAGCTCCCCATTCAGGAATGCTGTCTTTACATCCATCTGATGTATCACCAACTTATGTATAGCTGCTAGAGCGATTAACATCCTGATGGTGGTCATCCGAGCTACTGGAGCGTACGTGTCAAAGTAGTCTATCCCCTGTTTCTGAGAAAATCCCTTGGCGACCAGCCTGGCCTTGAACTTGTCAATAGTTCCATCTGCCTTCATCTTCTTCTTGAAGATCCATTTACACCCAATAGGCTTTTCTTCTTCAGGTAGATCTACCAACACCCATGTGTTATTGGAGGTGATAGAGTTAAACTCGTCATTCACTGCTTCCTTCCAGAAGATAGCATCTCTGGTCTTCATCGTCTCATCATAGGTAAGCGGATCTGCTTCCATATGATAGGTGACAAAGTCATCTCCGAAATCTTACAGTCTCCTCGCTCGCTTAGCTGACGGCTCGGCGAGTTCTGGTGCAAGAGTTGTTTCATCAACAACAGCTTCTTCTTGGACTACTGGCTCGTATGAGATTTCAGTCTCATTTGTACCTACATCATTTTTCGGAATGTCCGAAAGAACAATGTTTTTGTCTTTAGCAAACTTGTTTTCAAAGTATTCAGCATCGCGAGATTCGATGATATGATTTGATTCAATATCAAGAAATCTCTGAGCATCACTCTTCTCGGCATACCCCAAGAAGATCGCCTTCGTAGTCCTTGTCCCCAGCTTCTGAATCTTCAGATCTGGAAGCTTCACATACGCCAGACACCCCCACACTCGAATGACATTCAAGTTTGGTCTGACTTTGAACCAGAGTTCATGAGGAGTTACTTCCGAAGTTGCATATGGCACTCTATTCAGAATTAAAGTGGCCGTTAATGCAGCTTCTCCCCAGTAGCATTTTGGAAGACCTGTAGTGAGCAGCATAGAATTCATCATTTCTGTTAATGTTCGGTTCTTTCTCTCTGCTACTCCGTTGGATTGAGGAGAATATGGAGCAGTAGTCTCGCATATGATTCCATGTTCTTTGCAGAACGATGAGAATTCATGAGACCTGTACTCCCCACCTCGATCACTTCTCAACCTCTTGAGTTGTTGTCCGGTCTGCCGTTCAGCTTCGGCCCTGAACTCTCTGAACTTCTCGAAAGCTTCGTCTTTGGACTTGAGCAAGTAGACAAACGCGTATTTTGAGAAGTCGTCGATGAAGGTTATGAAATACTTCATCCCGGCCTTCGTGGAGAAATGTTTGAAGTCACAGATATCGGAGTGCACCAACTCCAGAAGATCTGTGCTTCGATTGACCCGATGAAAGGGTTTCCTTGTGATCTTCGTCTGAGCACACACTTCACACTTCTCCACCTTACCCCCACATTTGGAGATAAGTCCTAGACTAGACATTTTGTTGATTCTTTTACAATGAACATGTCCTAGTCTATTATGCCACAACTCAAGAGAATAATCCGAAAATGCAACTGCATTAATGTCATCAAACTGGTTGACAAGCTGAATTTTAAACATTCCTTCGATTTGATAAGCCTTCCCGAAGTATGTTCCCTTCTTGGACATAACCATCTGACCAGCGTTGATGTCCATCCTCAAGCCTGCGTTGCAGAACAGGCTCCCAGAGATCAGGTTCTTGGCAATCGCAGGAACATGCTTCACACCTTGAAGCGTCAGAGTGTTCCCTGAAGTGAGTTTCAGCTCCACAGTCCCAATCCCCAGAACTTCAGCTTGGGCCTGGTTCGCCATGACAACCTTCTCAGATATCGGCTGGTACGTGACGAACCATTCCTTGTCAGAACAGACATGGCAAGTCGCACCAGTGTCTATCCACCAGTCAGAGTCAACCCCCACAGTTGTGACCTGTCCGATCATAGCAACAATGTTAGAAACCAATGAAACCTTATTAGGCTCACCTTTCTCTGATTATTTAGGCTTAGATCTGCATTCACTCTTGTAGTGGCCTTTCTTGCCACAATTGTAACAAGTCACGTGGGACTTAGTCTTCTGTTGCTTGAATGAAGGACCCTTCACTTTCAGATTAGTGAAGTCCTTCTTCTTGGGATGAGAAGCCGCCTGCTTTCCCTTGGGATCCCTCGTCTGCACCAGATTGGCTTTAGCCAACTATTTGGACAGAGTGTCCACCTTCTGTTGAGAACGCATCTCGTCCTCAACATGGATCTCTTGAAGTAGATCTCCCAAGCTAATGTCTAGCTTTTTTCTGTGCATCCTTGCGTAGAAGGTACTCCATCCAGCAGGAAGTTTTGAGACGATCCCTCCGACGAAAAACTTGTCGGGAAGGGGCATCTCTTCGTCTTCCAGTTTCTGACGCAGCTTCAGAAATTCCTTCACCTGTGGCAGCATGGACTTTTCGTCCTCAAAGAGCAATTTGTGATATTTTTCAACCACAAACATTTTGCTCCTGTTCTTATCTTCTTCATACAGATTTTCCATAGACTCCCATATGTCTCTGGCAAGTTCCTTCTTTGAGTATGATTCTGCCAGGGAGTCCTCCATAGCATTCAGGATGAGAAGCCTGCAGATGCTATTTTCCCTTCTCCACTTGGCCTGGAGTTTGGTAGCCGCGTTGATGGCGGCAGTAGATCCAGTGTCTGGAACAGAGGGTTCTTCCTCCAACAGAACATGATCAACGTCTTTCAGTTGAAGAGTTAGGTACACCTTTCTCTTCCAGACGTGATAGTGCTCTCCATCGAACATTTCCAACTTGCAGAAGTCCGATTGGAGGAGCGAAGCATTAATGTTTTCCATCTATACGGATCTTGCTTTGAGATTGTTATTCCCGGGGCTTGATCAAAGATGGAAAAACAGATGCAATCGAGATTTGAGATGTCCCACAAAACTTTGCAGAGAGCAAACTCAAGATCTACGAGGGTATAAAAAATCAAATAGCCAAATTACAATCTGAAGGAGGGAAAAAGAGAAGAGAAGATCTCTCGTTCTTCCTTGCAAACGTGTTGCAATTGGAACAGAACGAGTTACAATAAAACTGGAGAGAGATGAGAAGAAGAACAATGCTGGGGTGTCAAAATACCGTTGCTCAAAGCAAGATTCGCCCCACACGATCTGCTTCCAGGAACCAGCAAGTTGAATAACTTGTGGAACGCTCGATGTCACCTCTGTTCTGACTCCTCGGATGGACTTGCAATGGCAGCAGTAGCTCTCTCTCTCTCTTTCTCCTTTTCTGACTTGTATTTTCGTAGTAGTCACAAAGGAGGCCAGAAGAGAGTATTTATAGAGAGAGGGTGGAAACCCTAACCGCCTCTTCAGTTATGGAAAGATTGAATCAAATCACAAAAAGATAGCAACGAATTAATTCTAATCCCACAAAGATAGTAACAAAATTAATTCAAATCCCACAAAGATAGGATTTGAATTAATCGCATTGATTCACCCTTTCCATAACCGATTTGAAATCTGCACAGTCAGCGTAGCCCTCCATGCGGCAGCAGCAGCAGCAGCAGCAGCCTGGCCGCATGGACCACTTGGGCCGCATGTGCCGCATGAGCCGCATGGACAGCATGGACCGCATGAGCCGCATGGCCGCATGAACCGCATATGAGCCGCATGCCGCATAAGACCGCATGGCCGCATAAAGACCGCATGACTGCTGACGTGCTAAGTGCAAAGTGCGCCAACAAAACGCCACATTACGCCTCATGAGCCCATGAGCCCGAGCCCGAGCCCGAGTCCGAGTCCGAGTCCGAGTCGCTAAGCCCCTTTGGGGCTTAGCTCCAAGTGGAATTAATCCAAGAGAATGACAAAAGCATTAATGCTTAATCCTTGGAGCCTTATTCTTACCTCCTAGTAAAATCACCCACATGGTTCCCTCCTTAGGGTCACCACCCCATGTGCATCTCTCAACAACACACCCAACAAAACGCCACATTACACCTCATGAGCCCATGAGCCCGAGCCCGAGTCCGAGTCGCTTTGGGGCTTAGCTCCAAGTGGAATTAATCCAAGAGAATGACAAAAGCATTAATGCTTAATCCTTGGAGCCTTATTCTTACCTCCTAGTAAAATCACCCACAAGATTCCCTCCTTAGGTTCACCACCCCATGTGCATCTCTCAACAACACACCCAAGTATATATGTTGAGATAACTCATGGTGCTTTTTCAATGTGGAACTAAAATTTTACAAGACAGGTTGAGAGCAAGCTCTCTCTATGTAAATAAAGCACCAACACTTTTTACTACGAAACCCAAAGTCAACAACACTCGGTGCTTCCACTTTGTCGAGTGGTGGGTTCCAATTAAACAGCAGACCTACATGCAAGGTGGATGAGCACCGAACAAGGGGTACTCAATTCAAATAACCACATGGTCAATAACACTTTATACTGCATGTATGTGAGTGTCACAATTCAATTTGAAATTCTCTTTCTCTGAACTTCTGGTAAAAAGGATGTTTGGCCTTAAATTCCTCGTGTCAAAATACCATATTCTTCTTGTACATAAATTTCTCAAATGTATTGGTTGGGTTAGGTTGTTTTTTCTAATCTTGTTTCAGCTGAACTTTATGGAACAATCATACTAATTATACTAAAATAAATTTAGGTATGTAATCATAATAATAATTTATTTTAGATAACTGAGCACAAATTATTAAAATGAAACGAAAGTGGATTTGGATATATTTTAGCGAAGAATATTTTGCTATTTAGGTCAGGCTCAATTTAAAAACAATTTTGATAAATTTCAATATGACTTGTTTAAAAAAGGATAAATTATACTAATAGCAATCCAACTATAGGATTATGTTACGGGACCCGTTTGGCTTACAGGATTGGACAACATAATTAATGGGCATTACGTTATCAATCTAACTCGGATGTTTGTCAGGACAAAAAAAAATTAGCTGTAACTTAATCGCAATTACAAGTTGATTACGTTACATCAGTTTTTTTTAAAACCAATTACGTCATAAAACCTATGTAACTGCGATTAGATTACAACTTAAGAGAAAGTTTTGTAAGCAGTATTTTGCTCGTTTTGCTCGTTTTTGTTACTTTTTCTTTTTCTTTTTTTGGACTTTTTCTTTTCGTATTTGGTCATTTTAGTCTTTTTTTTTTATTTTTGGCGTTTATGAGAAATTTTTTCGGTTTTTGTCGTTTTTGCTCATTTTCTTAGTTTTGCTCGTTTTTATTTTTTTTTTTTGTGTTTTTTTTAACTTTTTATTTCCTTTTTGGATCACTTTCTCTTTTATGATAGTTTGTTCTCGTATTTGTATTTTTTTTATCGTTTTCGGTCAGTTTTGCATGTGATTTGTCATTTTTGCACTTTTCTCCTTATCCTTTATGCTCGTTTTCGCACTTTTTTTAATTTTTTTTTCATTTTTGTCGTTTTTTCTCATTTTTGTCATTTTAGTACGTTATTTTTTGGTCTTTTTTGAACTTTTTTATCATTTTTTTATCGTTTTTAACTTCTATCGCTTTGGGTCATTTTTGCTCAGCTTTGGTTTTGTTTTCTTTTATCTTTTTCCCTTTTTTGCTCATCTTTTCGTTTTTGCTTTTTTTTTCATTTTGGGTTTTTTTTAATCATTTCTGATAGTTTTTGTCACTTTGATCCTTCATTGTTTTTGGGATTTTTTTTGTTTTTGTCATTCTTTGTCGGTTTTGGTCATTGTTTTTTATTTTTTGTCGTTTTGGGTTGATTTTTGTCTGTTTTTAATTATTTTTGGTCTTTTCTGGTCAATTTTTTTCTTTTTGTCATTTTTAATCATTTTTTTGTTTTCGGTCCAATTTTTTTTTTGTCATCTTTGGTCGTTTTTATTCCTTTTTGTCGTTTTGCTCGTTATTTTGTTTCGATCCTTTTTTTGTCCTTCTTTTGTTTCTTTTTTTTTCATTTATGGTCATTTTTTCTCATTTTTGTCATTTTGATCCTTTTTGTCTTTTTCGTTTTTGGCATCTTTTGGTCTTTGTGAACTTTTTTTTTTTGTGTTTTTTGTCATTTTTCGTTTTTAATCTTTTTTAACATTTTCGTTCGTTTTGTCTTTTTTCGTTTTTTTTTCGCTTTTGATCGTTTTTTTTTTTATGGTTTTTTCCTTTTTTTTTGTCGTTTTCGATCTTTTGGTCATTTTTCTTCGATTTGGTCGTTTTCCATTTTTGATTACTTTTTTCCTTTTTGGTTATCTTTTCCATATTGTTCAATTATCAATTATGATATTTTTATTTATGGTCGTTTTTTTTGGTTTTTGGTCATTTTTTGGTCTTTTTTAGCACAACGACAAAACAAATTTCTTTCCTGTATTTACTTATTATTTATTATTTATTATTATTATTTTCTTTTATTTTTGAATTTTTTGTTGATTTACTTTTTTGTTTTATGTTGTATTTAAAAAAAATTACATTACAAACTCAATTACATTACATGGTAAACCAAACATATGAATACAATTGACATTACATTACATAGTTTGATTACATGTTAAAACCAAACATAGTAATGTAATTGTAATTACATTACATTACATTACAAACTCAATTACATTAAAACCCAATTCCATTAATATTACAATGAACCAAACACAACGTTGGTATTTTCACCTGCAACTCGTTCCGTGCAGTGCACGAACTTTCTCCTCGAAGACCTATGCAAGCCTTCCCCAGACGCTAAACTACATTGCTGAGACGAGAACGAAAAAATGCGGAGCAAAAGAGACATTGGAATACTGAAAACTTCACTATACTAGAGATAATTTATAACTTTTTCGGTGGTGAGGAGAAAATGAGCCTCCCACGTATCTATAAGGCCTCAAAGGACTTATAAGAAACTGTTAGAATGAGAATATTCTAGGTATTAATTTAGAAAATATTTTAGGTACTTTTTTATGTCCTAGATATTATATGGTATGAAGATTCTAGAACTTCTAAAACCTACGATAAGCCTCATGATGAGAGTTCAAAGGGACTCCATCATAATCCGGATAATTCTAGAGTCTTCAAATTAAACCCCTACACTTGCAAAAACGTCCTTGTGGAGCAAAAAATCTTGTGCGTAACAATTTCTTCCACAGTTGCCATAGGTTTTCTCATCGACGGGTGCACCAAGCCTCCGAAAGCTTCTACCCCCATAGTCATGGTTACCACGTGTCATTCCTTTTTTTCCTTTCTCATGCGGCGCTCTTCGGACTTGGCCGTCTTCTTCTAAATATCAAAAGCAATCTGGTTTACCGCATCGCGTTTTCTTATTGTTCCTACCTTAACGGCATAAATAGAGACTTTAGCAGGCTATTAGGTCGCCAATCCACTACATCTCGTGGATGAACATAATTTTCTACTCCTCCGTATATGCGAGCCTATTGCAACTTTGTCGACCCGAGCGTCCATTATGATCCTTGATTGACTCCATGCATTAGTCAGTCGACTTATGTAAACATATCTTTGTAGCATATGCCTCCTTGCTGTCTATGTTATGCTTCTCCTTCTTCATGCCCAGCTTGGTATCATGATCCACCTTCCTCTACAGATGTAACTTATCGGGACACTCCTTTGTAGGAACGTCTAGCACCTCTAGATGGGGGTAAATAGAGTGTGTGTGTGCAGCGAGAGGATAATCACAAAATAAAATTATTATAAGCAGTGTCATGAGTATGAAGTACTAGATAGATGATATCAAACTATAAAAATTAAATACGTAAAGTAAAGCGCATCAGAAAACTCATGACCCAACGATATATACTGCTATCCCTTTCAGAGGACTAGTCGAGTCTCGATTACTCTTGTTCGATGTTAATCCACTATGGCACAAGCTTTAATCGAGCGCTTGCAGCTCCATACAATACGAGTTTTCGTCTGGAGGACTCGCAACTTCAAATGAGACAAACTTTGAAAACTAGAACGTTTTCGAAAAGCCTTCTTTACAACTCGAACAAAACTCTAGATTGAATCGGAAAGGCACTTGACTTGGTTAAGTGTTGTGAAAGGCTAGATATGAAAGTGTAGAGCTCTGGAATGCTTTTGAATAGATAGAGAAGAGAAGAATGATTAAGTCATTTGGAATAAGAACTTCTCCTCAATTTATAACATTCTTTTGGGCAGAACTCGGCATGAGTTCGGGTCCATATTTTTTGTAATTTAAAAGTTGGTTGCAGATCTTCAGGAAGACCAAAACAATCAGAAACTACCTTGGCCGAACATGGGAAGAGTTCGGGCCGAACTCGATTAGAGTTAATTTCCATGAAGATTTGCTTATTGTATTGGGCTTTTTGGTTTATTGGTATAGGCTTAGTATGAAATGTGGAGAAAGAGGTAGAAAGTGGAGCTCAATAGATAGCCAGTTGCTAATCCGATCAACCTCACACTTTCCTAGACTCAATTAAATGAAAAATACAAAACAAAATGTAAAAATATGTCTTGATAAGCATATCAAGTTTTTGTAGGATGAATACGATGACTGATAGCACGTTAGAAGTAGATGTTCTATTTTTGTACCTGTAGCTGTGTATTATTTACGTATCGAACAAAGTTTATGTTGATTATCAAAATCAGGTGTGACTATGACCAATGGGCCAATCTTTCCCATTTTGATAATTTACAAACTTTGAGTTTATACAAATAATATAAAAAAATAACTTAAAAGTTTTATACCTCTTGATTTTGAAAACTTGGCATTTGGTACTTGGCATTTGGTATACTCTTCTCCCCCATTGTCATTTGTACAAAGTGAATGCTCTCCCGCAAATAGTGAGCACAAACAACAATAAAGAAGACAAAATCATACCAAGAGACAGAAAAATCATAAACGTGGCCAATAATATATCAAACTGCATAAGTAGAATAAACCAAGTAGATATCACTAAGTATCAGTAACAGTAGCATGCAAGTACATAAAACTCACTAAATAAAATATGGAAGTCTGAAAGAGACTTAACCATAACTAGTGCGTAATAAAAAAGTCTAAACAAAAGCTACAAGATTATAATCATCATCAGCAGATGGAGTCACAAATATCCGAATCCCAAATACACTCATCATCTCTCATCATCACCAGTGTCAGCACAACGAGTAAGATTAATGTATGCTGCAGTGGGATTAATGTATCGTCTGGCCTAACGATCATCGAATCTGGGTCCAGCGAAGTCCGAATGACGTAGCATGTGTTAGCCTAATGATTATATCATGTTTTTGAATATGGCTAATCAATTAAGTTTAACAAAATAACGTCACTAATATTCATGTAATCACTATCCTATTACTACTTTAACTTAACATTGTCCTAATGTTCTGTATCAGTTATATTGTTTTGTTTGCCTAACATGTATTTGTAGATATGCTGTAAGCATGATCAAACATGATCAAACTAGGACATATGCAATGGAGAATTATTGATGGGCCAAAGATGGCGTTATACAAGAAGTTTTCTCTGAACCGCCTAACGACCTATCCGGGGCCTCGCATCGGGGGTTCCGCTATCGTCAAGGAAAAAGACGTGATTGCATTGAGTTTAGATTTCATCAGGCACTTGATTGCATCAGGCACTTGATTGCATTGAGAAAAGCACTCAAGAAAATACTAAACTTCAGGAAGAACTAGAATCGGAATGGAAGAAGTATTGTATTGCTTCATGTAGAATTGATGCTCTTAATGCTAAATATGATGAGATCCGTGCTAACTCTAAAAAGTTAGAGATTAGACTGGGAAAGAAGGTAGTACAACCTATGACTCAGTCTAACACAAGACACTTAGCACATCACAAAGTCACACACGTCAGATCTTTTACAAAGGAAGCAAGCAAAGCTAAAGCTTCACACAACCATGCTTTCTATTACAAGTATCCACGTACATCATGTCACCCCACTGCTCGTTCTCATATTTCTGCACATAGCACTAATGTTAATTCTTTGTCATTATTGCGGTATGAATGGACACGTTTCTAATTGTTGTCAGATTAGAAAGCTAGTTGATATGAACTTGTGCAAATGGGTTCCCAAAGCTAACAAATGTGGATCCAAGTATTGGATACCAAAGTCTTCACCTAATATTTTAGGTGGAGCTACTTGTGCTGAACCTTAGAACCATGGAGCATATTGGTGATTCCAAAGCTACAAAGGTCATCTTCTAAGCAATTGCACCAACATAAGTATGGTCACTAAAACCACTTCGGTAACATACTTCCTAAATAGTTTTTAATATCTAGTATGTTCTTATTGATTTCTTTCTATTAGCTCTTATTGATATCTTTTAATTATTTATTGTTTAAATCAATATGAGATATAATCCTAGGTTGACTAGCTGTTTAACTTAAATGATCAGTTCACACTATATAGTGTTTATTTTCTATTAGTGTGACACATTTATCTATGTATGCTCTTTATTTTAGTTTTATCCTTGAAGCATGCATACCACTCTAGTCCATAGAAGCTTTTGTTTTTGGTTAATATGCTTTTGACTCTTCGCCTTTAATATTTTAATGGTCACTTCTTACCGATTTGTCTTTAACATGTCATATTTACTTTGATCGGTATTTTGTGAGTATGTATGTTTAGCACAAGTCTTCTATTTACTTGAAAAGTATATACTTATACTTATATGTTAACCTTGTGCTTGCATAATATATTCACTATTGATTCTCATATTTTATTTTAATTAATTTCTTATGAATCAATTACATATTTGTCTGATAAAGTTTATTTATGCATGTTTTTAATCTTGTAATTTTTTTATGCTTATTAAGGATACATAATTCATTTTCATTTATATATTGCTCATATATTTCTTATATTTTTGTATAAATATCTTTATGGGGATATATGAGTTAAATTCAAGTTGTATATTATTTTAAAAAGTAGTTTTCAAACTTGTGCTTATTTCATACTTTATCTATTGATTACTTTGAACAAATTTATATTTTTCTCTTTATTAGCTTCTTCCTCAAAGCCTCTTTTAATTATGTTTTTCTTGGCTTTTTGGTTGACATTTTGGATACATGACTCTTATTTAAATTATTTTTTCTTAATCTTGATAAACCATTCTTTGGGTATTTACTTATTTTATATTTAGAGATTCTAGATTTCGATGTTGTTCGATGATACTGCATATATTCTTTTGAATCTAAGTTCTTAAGAGTTGAGATAATTTTGGAAACAAGTCGAAAGGGTCCTTCTGTCATACAAGTATAAATAGCCTGAAGCGACACGGTGTACTAGTCTTCGGACTACTGCTAGCTGGGAACCGGCCCCTACAGCTAACCCGAAGTGATCAATACTTTATAGACTTTAGATTTATTAAGGTCTACTTGTAACTATCGTCTAGATCTAGATCCAAGGTACTGAATCCAGTCCCCTAGGTTCCAAAATACATCAACGTATCTAGGTCCTACATTTTGATTTACAAATGTTTTATATTTTATTGTTACCCAATGATTTTGTAGCACATATGGATAAATGTAATCCATACATCTTATACCGTATGCTACATTGTTCTAAGATTTTTTTAAGTCCATAGAATATAACTAATTTTATATTGCACTATTTTTTTTAAATCCTCAGTTATTAAAAAAGAGATTTGTTTCGGGTACAAGCCTACAAAAGGTCTGTCTGTCACCACGACTACGGGTAAAGCGAAGCGGTACTTAAGTGTTCCCCGGTGAACTCTCGTTAGCTGGGACAGTACCCCTACAGCCAATCCAAGATTGATCAACGCTTTATAAACTAAAGATTTATTGAGATCTAGTTGCAATTGTTATCTGATGGATTTTGGATTTTGAATTTTAGATTTGATGGATAATATTATTTAATGATTTAATTTTACAAAAGATAACTGCAACCCCCTAAATTTTTACTATAATTTTTTAAAATTTTGGTATTTATTTTGTACTTCGTATCTGCACGTCGCATACGAGTTCGCATTGTTGTAATTGCGTAGTATGCGAGATTTGCGTTTCGTATTTGCTCGACGAGTGCGAATATGTGTCGAGCTACATATTCTAGAAAAACATTTTTATTATAAATTTTATTTTATATAGGAAAAGTACATGTTCAAACAAATGTGATAAAAAATTTATTTTCTATAAAAGAGTTATTTTATTCGTCGTTTAAAAATAAGTAGTGATTTGGAAATTTTGGTTTATATAAAATGCATTCCAGATATTTTGCGAAATTTGAAATTTGTTTATTAATATATTTTTGTTATTTACAAAAGCTATGTTATGATTTAATATTTAAGTAATTATCGTGATTTTCAAAATTAATTGTAATATTATTTTAATATTTATGAAAAAGGTATTAAAAAGGTAGCAAGTGTGATTTAAATCAAATTTATTTTAAAAGAGGATTTTTAAATGGTTTTGAATTAGATATAAAATTATCTAGATTTTATCTTAGAGAGATATTAATAATCTTATTTAAATATTTTAAATAAATAGATGGAATTATCTATGGAGAATTTAAGTTTCCCTAACTCTTATCCAACTGGGAATTTCCACCTCCTATAAAAGGAGAGGCACTCTTCCATAATTTTTTACCATCCATAAAATGTGCACCGTGTCCGTGCCCGTGCCCCTTTCCCCATCCTCTAAGTATTTTCTTGTATATGTACAATCGTTCTCCATGTCCGACAGCCCTGACACTGAATCATCCCGTGTCTCGCAGGACACAACATCGTACTTCCACCGTCGCAATCCCAACCATCTCCCCTGGCTCACCACCACCAGTATCTCCGTCATCACCATCATCGTCCCGACCCGTCCCGACAGCACCACCACCACCGTTACTACGACGACCACAACCAGAAAAAGAAAAGAAACATAACCCAAAACCTCACCTGAGCCTTCGCCGAACTCGCGGTGGTCCCGATCCGCCGCCGCCTCTCCGCCTCGACCGACCCCGGATCGGGAGAACCGCCCATGCGAGCGCACTGCTGTGGTTGAGATCCGCGGTAGGACCCCCGCCTGACCCACAGAGTCCACGCCCGACCGAGTTGCCGGGAGACCGGCGCCACCCCGACAAAGTTTCTCCTCCAGCCTTCCGCTCTCTTCCAAAGTCACCGCCACACTCGGCGACCCCCTCGCGCCGCAAGACGCGACCGCCGCCCAGAGGAAAAGACCCCTCACCAGCGAACTGCGGGGTGCCTCCCGCACATGCCGACCACCGTGCAGCTCTTCCTTCCGCCTCCTTCGTGCAACCGCGCCGCCTTGATCTGACCGTCGTGGTCCTCTTTACTATCGGCAAGTGAACGCCGCATCGTCGTAGCGTTCGCCGACTCGAGCCGACATCCGCCGCGCTCGACGAGCCTCCCAGCGCTCCGACATGTGCACCGCCGCACGCAGGTCTCCTCCCGCCGACGAGCCCAGGCCGAGCACCCCTGTAAGCCTCTCTCCATCTCGTATTCTTCTCCCGCAACTCTCTCTCTCTCCCACTCTTTTAACCCACTGACATATGTTTTCAATGTTTCTCTCACCTCTCTAAATAAATGTCCCTCTTTCCTCTTTGTCTCTCTTAAGTAATCGAATTTTTCCCTTTTACTCTTCTATTTTTTTACAGTATACGACTATGGGGAGACAAAATACATCTGCTATATTAATTTATTATTTTTATTTTATTAATATTATTATTATTACTAAGTTATGTGTATATATGTATTATGTATTTATGTATGTATGTATGTATATGTTCAGCTATGTTTATTAGTACAATTTATATATTTCTTTGTGATAGTTATTAAAAAGTATTATTATTATTTCTCTTATGGATATTAATAATAGTATTCTTAATATTGTCATTTCTTAAATTTTTGTATAAAAATTTTACGTAAATATTTCTTTCAAAGTTATTTTGTAATTCAAGATGAGGCATATAAGCCCTCAATCGTTATTATTGTTATTTTATATATATAAGCAAGTTATGTTTTGGTCACAAAAATGATTTCTTTATGTTTTCAAGTACTTAGTCTAAAAATATTTTAGATCAAATAAAAAATGGCAGTTTTTCGAATTTTGATATATAGATTTTCCAGTGTTTATATAAAGTATTTTACTAAAGTAAATTATAATTTTCAACCAAAGACTTTTTTTTTTACTTATAACTACTTATAAGTATTTTGACAAACTAAAATCTAGTTTCAATATTATAGATAGCATATAATTATCCACTTTCACAAACTCTTCCAAATTATCCCCATTACTCATGACTAATCATCCTTCCATACTCTCTCGCGACTTCAGACCCCTATACATCAACCATGACTATTGGACTATCGGGACTTATCGGATCATCATCACACCAGGCGACACACCGGACAAGATACCTTGCCATATTTACTGCTTACATTTAGTTGCATTTTATTTCAGTTATTGTATATATATTTCTTGTTTATTATTTTCTTCTTGTATGTAGACTTAGAGTAAGGGACTACCGTCAACTTAGTGTATCTCATTAAACTTGTCACGATTGTATCACGAGTTGTGTATGAGTTGTGAATATCATGTAGTGGTCACTTGCATGTTGGCTGATCACCCGTGCACGTGCGTAGGAATAACTGTTAATAGATGCATGTTAGAAGACTTGGCAGATAGTGAATATAAACCGTGTTGTGGAAACGACAGGTGTTGGTGTGTCGTGGTTACGATGCATGTATAATATCATTGGGGGGATGGGACCGCTACTAGAATAGGGCTACATTTATTTTTTACACATTTATGGGTGATAGTGACTCGGATGAGCGCTACTTGCTGTCCGGCTGATAGTGTCTCGGATGAGCGCTACTTGACGGCCACTCTTTATTACTTGCATAAATCCTTACAGCCCCTGCGTAGAACGTTGTCCTCAAAGTGCATATCACATAGACGGTTAGAAATATAGTTGTGTTATAGTTTTATAGTGTTTACATTGCAGTTATAATGACATGCTCTTCCTATATCTTGTTACGTCCCTCTGAGGACCTGGTGATTTCTCTAGGTGTATTTTGTGACTTCCTGCAGGTGCTCTAGCTAAGGCCATGTCTTCCTTCCTTCCCTCGTGATGATTGCTCTTGGACTCGTCATTTGCTTCGCTCGACCAACCCATTTATTTGTATATTTCTTTCTTATTTAAACTTGTTGGTAGTGGATATGTCTCCGCGCAGCGTTTGTACAAATGACTATCTGATTATATCATTAAAACTTCATATTTGTGGATGAGATTTAGTTTGAGCATGGCTTTCTACATTTTATAACTTATGTATACATACGAGCCTTTCATTTACTCGTATGTATACAGCTGGCATGATACGTATCTAGTCCCAAGTATTTTGAGACTGGGGAGTTACATATTTTTGTGGTGGCCCTTGCAGGTCAAGTTTGCCGTTTCGGTTACATGACTGTACCGAACGGGCCTGCAATATAGGATTAGAGTCTAGAATCTCATCCACCTACTTGACATCCCTTCTTGACTTCAAATTCTGAACTCTCGTTCGACCTCCTTGATTTGCATCTTGCTTGACTCCTTCTACCGTAAATTCTTAGTTTCGTGCTTAGTGACAACTAGGAATATGACTACAATAGTATATGCTAATAGGTTAAACACATGGCTAGAAGGATTACATTGACAATTAGTATGCATTGAGGTCGTAATTGTGTATAAAAGCATTTATGTTTCCTAAAAGTAAGATCTTATGGGTTAGTTAATTCCAAGTTGGGTAGTAGCAACATTAATAACTTCGAAGCATTGTTAGAACTTTAATTGGATCTACAAAAGGATAGTGGAATCTATATACAATTGAGAAAGGAAATTGATTTGATTTTGATTTTGAAGGTCTTTAAAACATATTTGTGATTCATTTGATTATAGCTATACATCCTTGAAGAGATATAAAGTTAGTTGGAAAGAATTTTTAAATTTAAATGCTGCCTCGAAATTTATGAGGGCGATTGATAAAGCCTGGTAAACTCCTAAGGTTTTAAATTGGGTTGTATGGTTCCCAATTAATAAGTTCATAAATTTTTGAAGTAAGGTTATTAAGAATTTTGGTTAAAAATATTTTGAAGGATATAATCAAATTGAGAATCTATTAAACTCTTGTATGAATTACGATTGTTAAAACCTATTTAAATTTTGAGTTAAGATTTGGATTAATGATAGAAGAAAAAAAATATAGATTGGATTTGTGACACAATAAAGGTTTATTCGAGATTGATTAAAAATTTAGAAAATCTTAAGTTATGATTTTGATGTGATTAGATAAGGTGGAAATGTTAGTTCATAATACATTTTTGGAAAAAAAATTGTGTTATGATAAGGGTTATCTTGAGGTTGATTAAAAGAAATTTAAATTTTAAGTTATGAGTATGATTGGCAGCTTAGAAATATATTTTATTAGATTATTTGGAGAATTATATTGCAAAGTTTTGAAGAAGTCAAATTTATAGATTCAAATATGGATAGGCAACCAAGATAGATAAAGCAGTCCACATTAATTGCCATATCACTCATGACCATGATAGTTGTATATACTCAAGTGTAGTTGGTCATCTACCAAATCATGTGATTATATTTCGATCTTGACTCACTCAACATTCCCTCAAATCTTGATTTTATAGTGACTTTCTAACCATTGGAAACTTGAGAAATGATTGGATTGTTTCTTAATCATACTCCATCTAAGTGGCTATCATATCTCTAGAAACTGTATTCCTAACTTGTTTACCTTGATCTACTAGAATCTGAATTATCTTTATTTCATACGTTAACTTGGTCATTTATTTTGTGCGTTAATCATTATCTCATGAACTCCTACTTTCTATTTTAAATTATTTTGTGTCATTTACCGTGACATGGATATTTGGAGCACAACACTAGACTTTTTCTTTCAACAAATTTTATATGCAAGACTTAGACAAGCCCACCTTCATGTAAGTATACCACGTGCCACTAAAACATGCCCCCTTGTAGTCTATTTTATGATGCGACTTTCAAGTCAAAATGGTTAGCTATAAACCCTACCATAATACTATGGTCCTTTCTGACTTCGGTTAGAGATAAAATCTTAACACAAGTCATTCGACCCGATATATGATTGTGACCTACTTAATTTCTTATTATGCATCAAAATTTGTGTGTTAACTTGATTGCTTAACCTTTTCATTTTATCTTGATTTACTTATGCATAACACCCTTCTACTCTCCATGCAATATTAGCAACTTTTACTTCCCCCTTTTCGATCAAATTGTTTCACTCATATTTCACCTTGATTCCTCCGTAGTTTATGCAATTGTGTTCATTTTATGATTTTCTTATTCGAAGATGAAATTGGTCATGACAATCCTTTGGTTTGAAAGAGGTTAGAGTAGAAAATCCTAGAAGAGAGAGTAGTGGTAAAGTTGAATAAGATGATTGAATATGCATAAGGGAAATCTTGCGGTAAAACCTATAAGGCGGAGTATATTCTATGATCAAAGGAGAGTAGATTCTTGTTCGACAAATTGGTTCTTTATTTTATGAGATAATAAATAGAGTGTTTGAAGAATTCAAGAAGGTTATAATATCTAAAACTTTTAATGATTCAGAATTTAACTATATGATGATTGTAAATATAAAGGTCATATTAAGGTGAGATTGATTTTACTCTAGACTAAATTGACTGAAGAAATTTTTTAAAAAGGAATTTGGCAAGAGGAAACTAGCTTGAAGAAAAATAGGTATAAAGAAGAGCAAAAGAGATTATTGAATTGGAAGTTTGAGCTTATTCAAAATTTTACGATTTGAGATATAAATTCATATCGAAGTAACTATGATTTTATCTACGACTAAATTGACAGAATATTTATTGAATCTTAACCTTCAAAGAGATTATGAAAGACGGAATTTAGCTTGACAAAAAAAAAGAAAGGGTGTATAGATATGTTGGAAGAAATTCTTTTTACCGAATCCAAAAGTATTGACTTATCGAATTTCTATCATGGCGATATTGAATTAGATATATAAAAATAGTGGAAACTCAAAACTTTTCTGGAGCGATCGTTGGAGGTAAAAAGATTTCAAGAAATAATTGTTATAAACCTTGAGAGGATTAATAAATATAAAAAGTTGAATATAAAAGGGGATTGATGATTATGACGATATCAAATGAAAGTTAAAATTTTGAGTTATTGATCGTAAGTTGGACGGAGAAAACTTTTGCCTAATTGGAAGTTACACAGTATGTATCAAAACCCGTTATTAATGGGTTGTCATGAGATATCTTCTAACTATACCCGTGAATTCAATTCTTCCTCGTTATTTAAATTCTTTCGATTATTCCAAAATTTATTCCATGGTATGCTTTGCAATCTCGTCGAAAAATTTGATAAGATTTTTCACTCTATCTCCTCCACCCTGCCTACCCTATCTATTCCTAAATTTCGAGGACGAAATTTTTTTACGTTGGGTAGGATGTAAACCCCCTAAATTTTTACTACGATTTTTTTAAAAATTTTGGTATTTATTTTGTACTTCGTATCTGCACGTCGCATACGAGTTCGCATTGTTGTAACTGGCTTGGATTTGAAAATGAATAGCTCAGAATACTTTGGAAGAAGTAGTAGGTTTATAGAGAAGATATATGAAAGTGAATTGGAGTATTAAAATAATTGAAATCCTTCTCTATTTATATTTTTTCCAAAGGCAGAATTCTGACAGAATTCGGGCAGAATTCGGGCAGAACTCTATAAAAAAATCTCGGTAAGATCCATAACTGCAGGGAGACCAAGTTCAAAATCAAACGTTCACTAACCGAACTCTGGTCGAATTCCGGCCGAAGTCGGGCCGAATTCTGTTGGAGTTCTGTCAGGGTTTTTACAAATTGGTTTTGGGCTTTTTGAAAAGATCAAGCAGTTAGGAAGTAGTTTGGGCTTTTGTAAGTGGGCTTGTTTTGAAAATGAAAGGGTATTTTGAAAATGATACTTGGGTAGCCTATTTTCCAGTACGATGCAGTTTACATCGTATTCCTAGACTCAATAAATATAAAAAATATATTGATCAAATAGAAAAACCAATAGCCCTTTGATGAAGCCTTTCTTCAGATATTTGAGCAAACATGAAGACGTCTTTTTCATTGACGGCATCGGAACCCTCGATGCAAGGCCCCGGATAGGTCGTTAGGTGGTTCAGAGAAATCTTCTTGTATAACGTTGTCTTTGGTCCATCAATAATTTTCCATTGCATATGTCCTGGTTTGATCATGTTTGATCATGCTAACATCATGTCTACAAATACATGTTAGGCAAACAAAACAATATGACTGATACAGAACATTAGGACAATGCTAAGTTAAAGTAGTAACATGATAGTGATTACATGAATATTAGTAATGTTATTATGTTAAACTTAATGGATTAGCCATATTCAAAAACATGATATAATCATTGGGCTAACAATCTTCCCCTTTTTGATTATGGCAAATCGGTTAAGTTTAAGAAAGATATGATAGATGCATGTATCACTAATAAACACATAATACTAGAATATTGTGTGCTAACTTAAACTTATTTCTCCCTTCTTTGACATGATCAAAAATAAGCTCCCCCGTAATTAGAGCTAAAATGAACTCAAGCATAAGTAAAGAAGGAAAGCAAAAATAATTATGATCAAGGATTAGGAGAACAGTGTAACGACAAGTGTAGAAAATTGCATAACTATAGTAGAAAAACTTGTCAAAAATAGTTGGTCAAACTTTAACAACGAACACTGAAATTAAGCAATACATAGTTTACATACGAGTTTGTATTATCAAAAATAGTTAGTAAACTATGTATTGCTTGATTTCAGTGTTCGTTGTTAAAGTTCAACAAACTATTTTTGACAAGTTTTTCTACTATAGTTATGCAATTTTCTACACTTTTCGTTACACTGTTCTCCTAATCCTTGATCATAATTATTTTTTGCTTTCCTTCTTTACTTATGCTTGAGTTCATTTTAGCTCTAATTACGGGAGAGCTTATTTTTAATCATGTCAAAGGGGGGAGAAATAAGTTTAAGTTAGCACACAATATTCTAGTATTATGTGTTTGTTAGTGATACATGCATCTATCATATCTTGATTTGCCATAATAAAAAATGGAGAGATTGTTAGCCCAATGATTATATCATGTTTTTGAATATGGCTAATCCATTAAGTTTAACATAATAACATCACTAATATTCATGTAATTACTATCATGTTACTACTTTAACTCAACATTGTCCTAATGTTCTGTATCAGTCATATTATTTTGTTTGCCTAATATGTATTTATAGACATGATATAAGCATGATCAAACATGATCAAACCAGGACATATGCAATGGAGAATTATTGATGGACCAAAGACGGCGTTATACAAGAAGATTTCTCTGAACCGCCTAACGACCTATCCGGGGCCTCGCATCGGGGGTTCCAATGCCGTCAATGAAAAAGACATCTTCATATTTGCTCAAATATCTGAAGAAAGGCGTCATCAAAGGACTATTGGTTTTCCTATTTGATCAATGTATTTTTTGTATTTATTGAGTCTAGGAATACGATATAAACTGCATCGTACTGGAAAATAGGCTACCAAAGAATCGTTTTCAAAATACCCTTTCATTTTGAAAACAAGCCCACTTACAAAAGCCCAAACTACTTCCTAACTGCTTGATCTTTTCAAAAAGCCCAAAACCAATTTGTAAAAACCCTGACAGAACTCCAACAGAGCTCGGCCCGACTTTGGCCGGAATTTGACCAGAGTTCGGTTAGTGAACGTTAGATTTTGAACTTGGTCTCCCGGCAGTTACGGATCTTACCGAGATTTTCTCATAGAGTTCTGCCCAAATTCTGTCAGAATTTTGCCTTTGGAAAAACTATAAATAGAGAAGGATTTCGATCATTTCAATACACCAATTCACTTTTATATCTCTGTTTTATAAGCCTACTACTTCTTCCAAAGTATTTTGAGCTATTCATTTTCAAATCCCAAGCCAGTTACAATCCTCTAGTCGATTTGTCAGTACGGTATAGTCTAGAAGCTTCAGAGCGATTGTAATCATAGGTTTGATTGAAGACAGACACTTCACAATTGAAGTCGGTCGAGTACTTCGGATCAAAGCTCGCGTTGTAGAAGTTGTAAGAACTTCGGATGAAAACTTGTGGTAATTTTTTATAGTGGATTCAACTAGAAGCTAGAGTTCTTCCGACTGGACTAGTCCTCACAAGAGGGAAACCAGTATAGATCCTTGTGTTTGCGTTTGCTCTCTGCTCTCTACTTTTCATTTACATAGCTGTGATATATATATTATGTGATCTTGTTACTAATATTTTTAAATAGTTAATTTCTACTGCCTACTCTATTCACCCCCCTTTAGAGTATTGTACTTTACAACTCATTCCTACAATCGGTCCTACAACATGGGAGTAGGACCAAGGGATGATGAGTCAAGGTCCACTGAAGATCAGCAATATCGTTCCGCAAAGTATAAACCTGGTAAATGAGGCAAGTAGTTTGTGTCTTGCTGACGGATGCGCTTTGCCTGATAGCACTAATCCTCAAGAGTGCAACAAGCCTCAAATCGCTCACTTGAAGAGTCATCAGTGCATAAAGCTGGTCGATGGTGTGAGAAAAAGGGACATCAGCAGGGGCTGGTGTAGGCTGAGGGGCCTGAGCAGCAGGTGGAATACCTCTGGCATAAACTGCAGGTGGAGGAGGATGAGGAAACATACGAGACCTATGAAGCTCAGATGAAGTGCCATCGATGGGACACAAGTCCAAAGGGATGTTGTATCTATGAAAGATAATAAAAGAATCATCGAATAGATGAGGTTTCGATCGGCCTTCTCGTAGTTGAACACAGCCGTCATTATGGATTAGGGAATACTAAACAGAATTCCAAAATGAATGTGCTACATAGCGGACAACTCTAAATACGTGACCTCATTGGTGGATCCTATTTTGGGCAAGATTGATACCATAATGATCCGATGGAGTTCATAGAAGTATTGGTTCAAGTACCGTGACATGAGCCGTCCTGAGTGTCTAGGGTTCACAGTATATATCACATCCTTGAACGATTCTAAGTTTAGGTTGACACCAAATTGGACTTTGATGATATCAACTAGAGCATCTCCAGTTTTGGAAACCTGGAGCCATTCGCTCAAGTCATCATCATCAAATTACATCTTGGACAGACTGATGAATACATAATGATTTACGAATATTGTAAATAACGATGAAACATTCGAACAACATTGCCGTTTATCGGATTAGAATTTCCAAAAATTTGCGTAGGCCGATGTTTGAAATGTCAAACAATATTCTGAAAAAATATTGAAGTTAATAGAATTTCTCGGACAAATAGATGGTTTATAATAGTCATTATACCAAGCTAATGAGGTTTCTAGATCTATAAATAATGTAGAATCAAAATCATCCTCATCGAATGGAGGAGGAAGAGGACTAAAGGGACTTTCTAGAGGACTATATGATAGGCTTGAAGTGGAAGCACCATATCCTCTCTTTTTCTTAGTGATTCTATGAGCCATTGAAAAATTGAAGAAGAAATTGAGAGAATTACATCAAAGGAATGATGTAGAATGGCCGAAAACCTTTGAATCCAAAATTTGGAGTGAAGAAACCCTAAGAGTTTGGAGAGATTTGAAATTATGATTTGGAAAAAATAGGGTTTTTAGGGGGTTTTCACGGCTGTTGTATGGGGAAGATGGAGAAATATATGAAAGGTGGTGTTTAAAAACATGGGGGACAACAGTCGGGTCGGTTCTGTTAGAGTGGTAACCGAACTCGACTCGAACTCGGTCCGAGTTCGATTTGAGTTCGGCACACTTGAATTTTGTAAAACACATTTTAATTTATGTTAAAAAAATTAGAACTAGTATTCATTTGTTTATATAAATCTTGATTACTTTGGGTTAGCTGTAGGAGCCGGATCCTAACTCGCCGTAGTCCGACGACTAGTACACTGTGTTGCTTCATGCTATTTATATTTGTTTGATAGAAGGGTCCTTTCGGCTTCTACCCAAA
>JANAVB010020167.1:0-21443 GCA_029216955.1 Iris pallida | reverse complement strand
CATATTTCCCGCGAACTCGCGTAAACCTCGCAGTAAATTACATACCATTGCGGGGAGCAGAGCCAGACGCCGGCCAAAGACCAACTTCATAGCTGGTATGATCAAGTGCGGGTCACTCTCTCTACAGAGCCGGATCCGTCCGGGAAGACATAGTCCCGAAGCCAAACCATGAGATACGCGACCAATACTGCTTTTGGCGACATTCGATGAGCAAGATGCCAGAAACAGCTGTAGGAGCGTTCATCAGACTGTTGGTCCTCATTTTCTCGAGGATTCTTTTCACCTAACCTGCTCATCTCAGAGAGCACTTCACTACGAGAGAGCGCCAGCGGAGTGGAGAACTGGGAGGGATCCCCCTTGTCTTGCCGAAAGACGTAATCTCTCCAAGCAGTCACATGAGGCTGCAATCCGCCCTTGTCCCTCTTCTGCATATAGTAATGGTGACTAGCCACTTCCTTAAAGATGGCCGTCATCTCTTCGGCCTTGTCCTCCAGGACTTGAAATTCTTCGTTGGTCGGAAAATACTCTTCATAGGGTTCCGATCCCCAAGGGAGCTTTGATACCTCATACATCTTATGAAGTGCGAGCCCTAACTCCCCCACCGGAGTAAAAAAGGTCCCGGTATGGACATCAAACATTTCCAGGAGGGCGAGGAACATATGCCTGTTAACATCAACACCAGCTTGAGTGTCACGAATCGCGGCAGTTAGCCCGATTTCTCGGAGCTCAGTCTGGAATTGCGACAAAACCCAGAGTGTCAGTTTATCCCATTTGGAAACGTAATGACACCAACCCTCTACTCAAAACTCCCCTTTCGGGTATGAGCGTTCCATCAACAGCATACGATGTACAAAAGTCAAGGCACTATAAGCAAAAGTATCAAGGGAAATATCGCTGTAAATGCTCCCAGGACGTAGCGTCCGCCAGGTGAAAGAAGACCCAGACCGCACCGCGGTCAAAGTATCTCTCTGATCGGAGGCAGAATCAATTTTGATAATGCCAGTCACCGCTCTCCCCTGAGAGGGGGTAAGATCCCAAGACATCATCCTCTTCGAAGCGAGACGACAGAAGGCCATCAAAGGCCATTGGCGTTCAAGCTGCTTAACGGTCATATGCACTCCTTTTGCTGTAAAAAAACAGTCTTCCTTGACCTTCAACATTGTTGCTTCAGTAGAAGTGAGACGGTCTCCGAATAGGAACTCAGGCTTCAAGAAGGTCACTTTATCAGATGTGGCAGATTTTAAAACTCCACGCTCCATCATCCGTTTGAGGAACCCATACTGTTATTCCCGGATTTGAGTCATTCTCTCGGGATGCTGATCCAGCATAAGAGCATCTTGAGCAGGGTTTATCACTTCTTCATCACATTCTACCCCCGCCTGACCGAGGGCAGCCTCCAAAAGCACTTCATTCAGGGGCGGGATAGTCATTGACACTAGCAAAGATTCGAAAGTGTTAGAAATAACAAAAGAGTCTAAGACCCATCAGAAGTATAGTTTGGAAAAAGTGCTTCGGTACATCATCAGGGTCTAAGCCCATGCGCGTCAGCAGCAGTGCTTCGGTGCATCATCAAAGATTTAAACCCATGTGCGTCAGCGGGCGAAAAACCGCAGCACATCATCAAAGACTCAAGGTCTATGTGCGTTGGTGTACGAGACTCACCAACCACCTCCGGCCGAACTTCGACAGGCCGACGGGGGACGTCAGTCGCCACAACTGTCACAGGCTCCTTTCCTTTCTCCTTTCCTTAGCCGGCACCGCCGCGAGGTGTCTTGGGGGCCATTTCTCTCAAAGAAGAAATTAGGGTTTTTGAAGAAGAACTCTAAAGAAAGCAATAAGCAAGGAGAAGAAGAACTCTCTCTCTCCATCTTTTACCTATTTATAGGGCTCGGTCGCACGCGTGACCCGATGATGTGTGATCTCAGCCGTCGCCTCGGGTTCTGTGAAGAGATAACAGCAAATAAAACCAAAAGATTATCATTAATCTCTTTGGTTACCGAGGCATCATCATCATTAACTGAGAGGAGCATGCGCCCAAACAGGCATGCGCCCCAAACAGTCATGTGCCCTGACCTCCATGCTTCTTATTCAAAGTATTCCAAAACTTATCCAAAAGTTTTGAAAACTTTGAAGGGGATCTTGTAGAAGCATGGAATTTCATAACCAGAAAGCCCATGCGCCGGACACTACATACGCCAGAGCTTGGACAAAATACTTCACAGCAAAAGCAACAAGTATAGACATGAGAAGAGAACTTTTTATTTCACAGAAAAAAGTCTATTACATGTCTAGAGAAGGCTGTACAAAGGAAAACTTCTACAAAGGAAAGATCCTAAGTCTACGGCCAGCAGTCGCCATGCGCCTCCAGTCAGGCGCAGCACCACCATGCGCCTTCAGCAAGGCGCATCCTGCAGCAGCCACCATGCGCCTCCAGTCAGGCGCAGCACCACCATGCACCTTCAGTAAGGCGCATCCTTCAGCAGCTCAGTTATGTGCATCCCTTCAGCAGCCCAGTTATGTGCTGCTCTTCCAGCCAGGCTCACCTGATAAGTGCCTCGACTAATAAAGCATTTAACCCTCTGGCTGGAACCGAGGAAGTGAAGAGCACCGCACATCTGTAGCCAGGGAAGGCTTCGAAAGAGCCTCCAAAGATCAAGGAAGACCGTAATCGAAATACGGCTATAGAGCAGCTTTTAACACAACCAGAGTGGGCGACACCCACTTTGAAGGAAGAAAGAGCCTAGCACCGCCATTCCGATCTACGGCCCTTCCAGAACAACGGAGACGAGGCCCGAGCATCCTTATCTTTGGATGCAACAGGCACCTTCCGCCTGCCTCAGAAGCCCTCGACTCCATCTTTTGGATGTAACAGTCACCTTCAAGTGCAGCAACGACGACATGGCGTCACCCTCGGGAGCACTTCGTCAACAGAGTGCACTCAAATACCCAAGTTTATGTTGGAAGTACGTAAGAGAACGAGGAGCAAACCTTCTCTCCATGCCACTATTTATAGGCCGGGCAGATCAAACCCCCGCGCCAAGTGGATGGCTCTCCGAATTTTGAGCAATGAACTTGCATTTAATGGATGAACCGGACGCCTCGAATTCAGCCAAACGGCTATTTAGAGCACTCGAGTAACGAAACAGCCGCACACGCCTTTCGACTTCAGGTGCATCACACATATGTGCCCTGCAGAGCCAAGCGCATCACAGAGAATACGCCCCCATACCCAGTGGAACGTCAATCGACGTGCCCCCTCAGTTGTCCATCGAATGTCACAAACATTAAATACTGAACTGACAGAGTTGGCAGCACATCTCCCACAGTCTGAACAGTCGGCAGCTTTTTCAGAAGACGAAGCGTCGGCGACGTCAGCATCATCATGACTTTACTTTGACGGCTACTACCACGTGGCCACTCGACCACCCGCATGCGCCTCCACGGCCATGCGCCCAAACCGGCATGCGCCTCAAAAGCCATGCGCCCCAGACTGCTCTCTGATCCCAAAAGACAGAAGAAAAGTCTCCATCTGAAGCTCTGCATGCGCCTCAAAAGCCATGCGCCCTAGACTGCTCTCTGATCCCAAAAGACAGAAGGAAAGTCGCCTGCATATGCCTCAAAAGCCATGCGCCCAGAATGGTTCGTGACTCCTAAAGGTTACGAGCCAAAGTCTCCTCATGCGCCCAATCCTAGGCGCATCCTACCAGATCATTCCTCACCAAATCCGAGATCCCCAAGCCATGGGTCGATGACACGTGTCCTTTGACTCGACTCATCCAAGATCTCAGCAACAGAAAGATCTTCTTCTCCGCTACGTGCCGGTTCACAGCAGCAACATGAAGAAGTCAACCCCCTCGATCAGGGCTCATCACCCATATGCCTCCATCAGCAATCAACACGTGGCGTCCCCACGCACCAGCGCATCCTACATATGCGCACATGAGCAGCCAACCTGCCCCGCTATAAAGAAAGGAATCATTTCCTTCTTCCACACACACAGACAGATACGAACGAACATATCACCAGAGAGGCAGATTCAGACACTCAACGTCTTCCTCCTCTCAGCAAGCTCCAGCACCCAGAGCAATCCAAACCTTCAGAGAACCGATAACCGTCGTCAGCTCGTCAACGGAGTCAACGCATTACCACTCGCTCCATCGGCACAAGGGACCCAGATTAAATAAAAGTGTACTTCTAGGGCTACATCTAAGTCCTATATTGTAACACTGTTCTGTTTGTATTGAAATTTACAATCAAAGAATTTTAATGGCAAACAGTCCTCGAAATCCTAAAATCAAGAAGTCTATCTTAGATTCAAAAGTTGTCATGCTAGATGTGCTAGTTACAATCTCTAAATTTGTCCTAGTCAATTTTTAATCTTTACAACTCTACTTTAGAACGCTTATCGAGGTGAGTTTCTAACTTTACGAAGAAGAATCAATTTTAACTTTTTATTGGGAAAATCGTATTTTCCAATTTATTTGATAAAACTTTGTATTTTATTATATTATATTTAAAAATAATATTTTTTAAATAAGGAAAAACGTGAAATTTGTTTAAATAATAACTTGGAATTTTTCCTAATTTATTTAATGTAAGAAATAAATATTAATTTTCTATAAAATAATTATTTTACTATTTTACGTGTTTACGTCAAACACAAACCAGAAAAAGAATAAAAGCTACACAAACTTATTACAAAACCACAGAAAGTGAATAAAAGCTGGGCTTACGCCCTTTACAGACTTTTTACATAAATTTAAATAAGAAGAAGACATTTGTTAGTCTCAAAAATTATCCTATAATTGAATTACAAAATAAAATAATAATTTAAATTAAATTGAATTAATTTACGAGTCTCCGATATTGGTCCAATCGTCAAAAATAGCTAATGCCTCGACGCCCAGTAAAACCTGTTTCGTTTGTATTTCGCTAAGGGCCCATTGACCGATATGGTCGTCGCCCAAATTCCACTTTATAAAATATTTCCGAAATCTGATTTAAAATATTCCTTTATAAATTTTATAAAAATTACGGCAGCATTCCCTCTATTTTTGGGATAACCCAAAACTGGAAAAATGTGCCACAATCACCAAATATAAGTCCCATACCAGGGAACAGCCATTTATATATAAAATATAGTCACAGATTTGTTTCCGAAAAGAATTCGGAAAACCCGAAACAAAAATCGAATTTACCACATCTTAAAGAACCAGCATAAGAACAACCGAAAAGTCCAAATTTAAACCAAAAATTCCCAGAACTATTTTCCGAGAGATTCTCGAAAAAATCCGAGCCAACAGAAAACTCAGAAACCAATCCGAAACCAACAGAACCTATCCGAAAGGGTTTCAGAAAGCCCAAAAATTGTCTCGTCTATAATTTACCGAATTTCCGGGGGAAATTCGTGGACCAAGTTCATCACAGACTATAAAAAAATGGAAACGGGGCAACGAAAATATAGCAGAAATTGCTCGGTTAGAGCTCTCAGGTGTTAATAATTGGAGGAAATAAATTCCCACAAACTCCAGAATACGCGGACAGCGGTCGTTCTCGGGACAGCGCATATGGGAACGCAAAACAGCAAAATAGAAATGCTGAAAAGAGTGGACAGTGGCAGCATCTCCGCGGAGCCACGAAAACAACGGGTCGAAGGGGCACAGCGGTCGGATCGGGGCACGAAAAGTGCTGCAGTTCGGGACAGCAACCGAAACACGAGACGACCACGAAATCGAGGAGCACGTCGGGAGATGAACGCACGGGACAACGCCTGAGAGAGGCTGGCCGTACGGGTCGGAATCGACGCCGGGGAGCGGCTGGGCGCGGCCGGGAAGCGGCGCGCGGCGGAAGGGGGCCGACGAGATGGTCGCGGGGACCGAGGAGACGGCAGCGAGGTCGCCGCTCAGGAAGCTCCGCCTGGGCAGTGGCTGCGGCCAACGGAGCTCAGGTTGGGTCACCGAATTTGGGAATTAGGGCACGGTTTGAGGATGGGGGTGGTGGTGAGAGAGGAAGGGGGTTTATATAGGAGAGGAGAAGAGAGGTTACGGGAGAGGAAGGGGTTCGCCGGAGTTACGGGAAGACGATAGGTCGACGACTTTGGCCATTCGGGAACGGAGGGGGCTTCGGCCAGTTATATGCGGAAGGGAAAGAAAATAAAGAGAAAAGAAACGTATGGTGAGAGAGGGAGAGAGATTTAATAAAAGAGTTAAAGAAAATAAAGCTTCCTTTAATAAATATCTTTTTTCTCTTCTTCTTGAAAATCTTTTTAAAAACATAGTATAAAATTTATATTTAATATAAATGATCCGAAAATGGGTTCGAACTCGGAAATGGGTTCGGGTCTCGGGTCGGACAAACAAAAATCCAGGATAAATATTTTAAAATATGATTTTCTCAAATTGACCTATTTTTAATAATAATAATAAACACAAAAATTATTTAATCTAAAAGTCTAAAATTTACGGGTTTTACAGGGCTTCTGATCGCGACTTCAGTCCATAGCCTACCGCAGCACAATAGCCCAACCCAACAACCAAACAAGGACATGGGTTGGACCACGCACCACGATAGTCCATGTTCCTCAGTTGCTAACAGAAGAAAACATATCACAAAAAAGTCGGCTTACAAGCGGCCAATCAAACCTACGGCTTTCTGTGATTTACCTGGGTTATCCCAGTAATGCAATATAGGAATCCACAGATCGTGTCAACCCAGCAGGGCAGGCCAAACCATATAATATACATATACACTTAGCACTTTGATTATGTACCGGTCCCCCGTAAGGCCACCGTGCTAAAATATATAACACATAGCACGTAGGAGTCGGATATAGTCATCCACTATAGGCGAATGAAACCATATCCGTGGCGGCCAACCCGACACGTCAGGACTGGACCTGGGGTAGCTAGTATGGCACGATCTTGGGATTCTGTTCCCTCCCAATGCTTCTACCGATTTAAGTTGCTTAGATTAACCTTATCTTGATATTGGAATTACATATCGTGGTCACGTGGTCATCCTCCTATATGTCGTACCATAGTACGTGTACCCTAAGTATGAATCCACATCGGCTCCAGGAGTTCTAAATCTAGATCCATGCTTAGTGTAATGCTTCAAACAACAATCAACATACCACGACACTATTACTGACCAATTACCATGACTGTGCTGGAAGGTACACATGTATTGATATATAACACGAATGATCACTTAGCACGTAGAGTCATACCTCAGTGCACTCAATAAATAGTACCGCAGTACATACTAATATTGTATCTTAATACACACTTAGAATAGGTACCAGCACGTATACAGGTAATCAAATCAGTAACACAGTCGAGTCAGTAAGTCACACGTACCCCTCGTGACATAAAAGTCACATATGAATTCTGGTTAAAGTGAGACATGAATATCCTTGTAGAAGCATAAAAATTTCAGGCGCATCAACTACCTAAGTCAACATGCGTCGAGAATATCATAAAACAGTAAAAGAGTAGCAACATAAATGGGCTTCTTATTTCATAAAAGTCTGTTACATGACTAAAGACTCTTTTTACATAGAAGACTCTTTTTACATAAAAGACTCTTTTACGAAGAAGAAATCAAAAAAAAAAAATCCTAAAGCTACGCTTCATCCAGGCGCGTCTCAGTCAGGCGCATGTTCAGCGTCTCAGCTAGGCGCATCTTTTCAACGTCTCAGCTAGGCGCATCTCTTCAGCATCTCAGCTAGGCACAACTCTTCAACGTCTCAGCTAGGCGCATCTCTTCAGCGTCTCAGCTAGGCACATCTCTTCGATGTCTCAATCAGGTACATCTCTTCAGCATCTCAGTCTGGCATATGCGCCCTACTTTGATCCAATCAAGTGCTTCGGCTAATGAAGCAGTTATTGAGCATAACAAGAGCAGGCGATCAACCCCACTCTAGCTGGAGGAAGAGCTCTCCAAGGCCCAAGGAAGATGGGAGCACCATAATTTTGATCAGTGGCTCTTCTAGCATAACGAAGATGGGACTCGAACGTCCCGATCCTTGGATGCAACAGGCACCTTCGGCCAGCATCGGGACACCGCGATCCCGACTTTTGGATGTAACAATCACCTTCACGAGTGTGTACGAAGACAACTCGACACATCTTTACCTTCGGGAGTGTCCTGTCAACGGAATGTACTCGAACGAAGAAATTCATCTCCATTCGGGAAGACGGGAGAGAACGAGAAACAAACTCTCTCCTTGCTGCTATTTATAGGCCGGGCAGATCAAACCCATGCGCCAAGTGGCAGGCTCTCCGAATTCCGTGCAATGAATTTGCATTCATGGTGATGAAACTATCCCTTCAAAATCAGCCCAGTCAACATGCACAATCAAAATATTAGAAACTCAACATTCGGACCAATGAAGATGCGCCATGCAACATACGCGTCGGTCAGATCCCGTACATCATACAGATGCGCCCATCAGTACCAAGCGCCTCGTAAGGATGCGCCCTACGCGTCCCTATGCGTCTAGTATAATGCAGAGCAATGCGCCCACTCAAAAGCTTATCTCCCATCAAAAAATATTAAATACTGAAGTCTGAGACGACAGCAGCCATGCCTTGATGACAGAGCGACAGCAGCTTTTACAGAAAATGAAGCGCTGCTGACGTCAGCGTCATCATTACTCTCCTCTGTCGGTTACAAGCCATGTGGCTGACCAACCACTCGCATGCGCCTCCGCAGCCATACGCTCGAAGATTTGCATGCGCCTCAAAAGCTATGCGCCTCTGACTTACTTCTGATCATAGAAGTCAAGTCGCTGCATGTGCCTCCCCAGCCATGTGACCAAAAATATGCACCTCAAAAGCCATGTGCCCAGACTGATTTGTGATTCCTAAAGATTACGAGCTAAATCTCCTCATGCGCCAGATCTCAGGCACGGCTCATCAGATCCCTCTCCACCAAATTCGAGATCTTTGAGCCACGGACATACGCCACGTGTCCTTCGAATCAGTTCAGTCCACGAAGGGGTGCTAACCACCCGAGATCTCAGCAACCGAAGAATCCTCTCAGTCACCACGTGTCAGCTCTTCTGCAGCACCACAGGCACAAAAGGAAGGATTCAATCCCCAAATCAGGGCGCATCAACCATGCGCCCCCGCCAGCATCAGCCACGTAGCGTTCCCACGACCAGGCGCATCCGACATATGCGCACATGAGCAGCTCAACCTGCTGCTTATAAATAGAGGGATAATTTCCTTCTTCCACACACACACGAAGATAAAGACAGAGAACAAGATCATCAGAGTTACAGAGACGCACATCCACTTATAGAGATCGGAAGAGACATTCAACGTCTTCTTCTCCTTCGCAAGCTCTGGCATCCAGAGCAACCCAGACCTTCAGAGAATCTAAAATCGTCGTCAGATCGTCAACGGAGTCAACACATTACCACTCGCTCCATCGACACAAGTACCCAGATAAAAACAAAAGTATACTCTTAGGACTATATCTAAGTCCTATATTGTAATATTGTTCTGTTTGTGATTAAAATTCCAATTCAAAAATTTTAATGGCAAACAAGCTGACGACTCTGCTGGAGACCTCTTTCTCCTCCGATGAGAAAGCTGTGTCGCAATCTGACAACGTGAAGGTAGGCTTCTCCCACAAGACACTAGTCGTATGCCTCGATTAACAAGCGTATGAGGAGTTCATCTCTGAAGGCAGAGCAAGTCCTTCGAAGCGGCTGCCGAAGCCGAAGAAGACTCTCCAAGCCTGGGTGCGCAAGGTGGAGGCCCCTGGCACCATCACTGAAGGGGATGCGCCGATACAGCCTATCCTTCTCGCTGACGTCCTCAGCAGCCAGGATGTACCCACGGGTGCAGCGCATCTCTCAGGAAAACATGGTGCTGACCACATTCCCCAACCATCTCCTTCTCGGTCAAAAAAGATTTGCCGATGGAGCAGGGACGCATCTAACACCCTGCGCATGAACTCTGGTGCTCCGTAGAAGGCCTCTGTCTTTGACAGACTCACTCGCTATCATGGCGATGATAATTTGGACTCTGAGTACTATATGCCCCAGCGGGCTGGTACAAAGAAGTCCAAGACGGCACGGGCCATGCGCCTCAAACGTGCTATGCCAATAGCAAACCAGAAGCATGCGCTCACAATCATACGCGCTGCTGATGGTAAGCTGTACAAAGTTGAATCGGGTGCTTCTGCGCCAGAAACGAGCTGACCCTCAAAGTCCTTGTCTCACTTGGGTGCATCTGCTGCGTTCGCAACCAAGTCGTGCAAGGCAAATTCTGTGGTCTTGAACCCCCGTACCTATATTGGTTGTGCATCTGAGGCTGGTGCAAGTTACTATAAATATTGTTCCTCCACTACTGATCTGGGTGCATCTTATGCGCTGGATTAGGGGGTGCAATATTCACTTGATCCCCCCAGTGCTTGGCCTTGCCATGCGCCTGATGGAGGTGTAAAGGTGGCACTCTCCTCTAAAGATTTAGGTAATGTGATCTTTCATAAACATCGATCAGGAGAGTCGACCGACAAGCACAATACACCCCTCACAGGGCACACCTGTGCTGTGGTCACCATCAACTGTTGTTGCAAGACAGCAGTCCTACCATAAGGGCAGTCTGTGTTCCAGCGACTGCAATCATCAACACCCCTCTGACGTCACCTCGGAAAGAAGGTGTCAATTGAAGAAGAGCCGGAACTAAAGGTTTCTTCTTGCAACGTAGTCTCTAACTCCTCATTAATCCAAAAAGCGACTAGCAACTCCTCGACCACGTCCTCATCTAAGAGCCAGTCGAGGAAGACCAAGGTGACTGTGCTATCCTCAGGAGTATTTGATGGCACCCGGACGAGAAAGAAGATTTCAGAAGAAGTAATAGCTGGGGGTAGTCAAGCCGTTGTTGATCCTCCTCCCGAAGACGAAGATATCCTTCAGAGCATAACTGGCGGTAGCCAGGATGAAACTCCTGGAGAAGTGACTCTTTTCAGGAGAGAGAGGCTGAAAGTAAAGCTTCAACTGATCCATCCACTTCCAGTCACGTCATGACAGTATACATGACAGGAGGTGGTGATACAGAGTCAGATGCTCCGCCAGTAGACCTCGTTCAACGCATGGATACTTTGGAGGGGGACTCAAAATTCTCTCTGCCTCCATGCAAATACTGACTCAAGTAGTGTTTGAGATACTGTCAGCTTTGGCCAGGGCACCTTCCACCAATCCTGACCCAGGAGCCAACGGAGAATCAAGTCCCCTCCAACGGACATCTTTGAATACCGATTTTCGCGAAGCACCTCGGGTATCGGAACCTTCGAATGTACAACTCCAGACTGTTCCACCTTCTCCGACTCCCAGCTCCACGGAAGACGTGGTTGAGATGATCAGGGACTTACGTGAACGCTTCGAGTCATAGAACAGACATGAGAAGCGCCAGAAGATGGGGATCCCGCAACCATAACCCCTCGAATGGAACAAAGTGGTCTATCTTCCCAAGTATAAACCACAAATGTTAACACCATATGACGAAAAGGACTCTCCATGTCGTTATCTGACGTAATTCCAGTCTCAAACAAGATATCTCCCGAAGGAAGACGTGCTACTCACCAGCCTGTTTGTCGGGGCATTGAAAGGGGTGGCTTACGACTGGTACTGCAGTCTCCCGGACAACTCTATATCCTCCTTTGATGACTTGACATGTCTCTTCCTTGATCGTTTCTACGACATAGGGAGAGACATGACGATGGCGTCCTTTATAGAAATACGTCAGACGAAAAAAGTGACCGTTCGAGCATTCATCGAACGATTTCGACAAGCCTGCTTGAGACTGCCCCCGGGTATGCCAGAACATGCACTCCTCTCCTCCTGCAGAATGAACATTCTTCCTGCGGTTAAGCTCTGGCTCAACTCCACTCCTCCTCTAGACTGGAGATCATTGATTATTGAGGCCGAAGCAGCTGAAAAGAAGGCATGCAATGCTCGCCTTCTGGGAGTCAGTTTCCCTGCCTTTGAGGATAAGGGAAAACGGCCTGCTACCAGCAATCCTGGAGGTGAGGCGAAAGGAAAGCAGGCATTGACTGTCAATGCTTCTAAAAGCGCACAAGCACCTACACAAAAGCCTCCGCTTGTATCAAAGCCAAAGGAGGTCTACTCCTTCAATGACGAATACACCTTGCAACCTTTTGAGATGTTGAAGCAGGGTGATAAGATTAATTTACCGGACCTGAAGCGTCCCAACGAGGTTGGGAGAGTTGACAACCCGATGTACTATCACTACCATCGGTTTGTTGGACATCCAACTCAGAACTGCTACGTCCTCAAGAATTACATCCAACGCATGATCAATACGAATGTCATCTCCGTCGATTACGAGGAGATGACAGTCTCGGCCAACCTGGTGTCGCTCCAATTCGGCACCTTGCCGCCAACCACAGCACAAGATAGTCTCGTCCCCATCCCAAAGGCGACAATGGAGGTGGTCAACCTACCTCCTACCTATGACAACGCGAGTGGACTCATCCCACTCGCCACATCTCGGGAAGAGATCGTATGGGTTCACGCAGACCTCGTCTCCGAAGTTACTCAACCGAGGGTACGCTCTGCTCCTAAAACCAAGGACAAGAAGACCAAGTCTTGCCGTATGGTCTCTTCCTCCACGGAAGAGGCACTTCCTGTACAAACGCGTTTGCAGCAGAATGTCCAACCTGACGAAGCTGCCGTCGAGGTGGTGCCTCCCTGCACCACCCCTGCTGCCCAGGAAGGGGGTCCATCCAGACCTCCAGAAGCAATAAATAGAAGCACGTAGAGGCCCGCTTCGACAAGCCTTTGCGAAAAGAAAATGCTTCGGGGCTAGCCAAGCCCCGCAACTTTGACATACTGGCACAACTTGCCGGTACTCCTGCTCGCTTATCTCTGTTTGAGCTTCTTCGTCTTTCCAAAGACACCCGCGAAGCTCTTTGTGAAGCCTTGAAGGATGCTGAGTCCTTCATCAGTCAGGTTAAGCAGCCTGAGGATATTCCAACAACATGCGCGCACTGCCATTGTGCGGAGGAAGTCATCCCCAACATAACCTTCATCCAACAAGACATGCTGCTCAAGCACAACCGGCACAACAAGCCTCTGTATTACATAGGGTATGTGGGTTCCATCAAGGTGAAGCAAATTCAGATTGATCCAGGGTCTTCCCTCAGCATCATCCCGAGGACTCTGCTCTCAACATTGGGAATTCCGATGCACTGTCTGGCGCCTTCCAACACTACAATCAGCAGTTTCAATGCCAGCAAAAGTGAACCGCTGGAGAAAATCCGACTGAAATGTCATATCGATAATCTTCGAACCGAAGTGACTTGCTATGTCGTAGACGCCGACGTCAACTACAACCTCCTGCTAGGTTGACCGTGGCTACACGAGTACATGGTGGTGCCGTCTACACTCCACCAATGCATGAAGTACGTGTCCACTAACAACATCATCCGAACAGAGTTCACCGACATTGACCCCTTCAAAGGGGTCGAAGCCTACTTCACCGATGCTAGCTTATATAAGTCGCTAGCAGAAGGGGGAGCCAATGATAATGATGACGAAGCAAAAAATACGACGAAGACGGACATGGAGACATAGATGATTCCCAACGCTCCTCTGAAATTTCGATTCAAAGGAAGACCGCCTCAAACGCTGCCTCCCTTGACAATCAAGTTACCTGAAAAAGCACTGAATTCTCTAGGCAGAACATCCACCGAAGCTCCCTTAAAGATACAGCTCAAAGGAAAACCTCCTCAAATGTCGGCTCCCCTTATGGCAAAACTACAGGGAAAGGCACCGGTCACCGAAGGCGCAGTTGAGGCACCCCTGAAGGTGCGTCTTAGAGGCAAGCCTCCGCAATCTTTAGCCTCGCTCAAGCTGCAAGAGAAGGCCAATATAGCCCTCTCAGAGTCCAAGGTTAAGCCTGTGATGAGTTCTCCCGAGCCAGCTCCAGTGCTCACAGATGAAGAGTTAGGAGAATACATATCTGTTGACATAGATGCACATTCTCTTGACAATTAATCCCACGAGACAAAATCTCATGTTTTATCAATAATAGTGTGTCTTTCAATTATTCTAGTCTTCCATATTGGAATGCCATGTATATACTAGATAACGCTCTGTGGTCGTTACAAACACGAATAACGACCGTCAATCATGTAAATCGAATAGTCCCGTCCCAAGGAGTCTATCTTATAGTCCCACCACGGAACCAGGACGAAGAACCCATCATCTTCGGCAAAGTCAAGCATCATCAAGACCTCCCGCCAATCGAGCCAGAACTAGATACCGGCAGAATACAAGTCTATCGATACACGGACAAGGCAAAGTACCTCATCCAAAAGATGGGCTACGATCTGAAAAGCAACAAGGGCCTGAACTACGACAAAGGCCGGCATCTACCCCTCCACTCCCAACACCCGAGGGAAAGCCACATGACTACTATTATCATACTCGACGGGGGGTAGGCAATGTCACGCCGTCGACAACTCCAGGGAGTTCAAAAGTGAAAGAAGTGGAGCACTCTCACTCATCTAAAGCATCGACTTGGGATTCCGATACCAGTATCAGTCCAATCTTCAGGAAGGTGCTATCAGTCAACATAGCATCTGCACAATCTCGAGAGGATGAAGGCGAAGACCAAACGCCAAAATTCTTCGAGGAAGAACCTCGGGCTCAACGCCTAGGAGCGCAGTGGGAGTCTCGTTTTGAATTACGCGAACCCCCTACCGAAGATGAAGTCGAGCAGATCAACCTTGGGGACGAGTTTTTTTCTAAACCTATCTTCATCAGCAAGAGTTTAAGGGGAAGAGACTGGGAGTCTTTAGTCCAACTGGCCAAAGAACACATCGACGTCTTCGCCTGGAGCTATAAAGATATGCCGGGACTTGATCCCCAGATCGTGATGCATAGTCTTAACATCTTACCTGATGCCAAGCCTATAAAGCAGCAACAACGACGTTTTCGTCCTGATATTATGAACGCTATCGATCAAGAGGTGGACAAACTCTTGAGCAACGAGTTTATTCGTGAAGAGCAATATCCGGATTGGGTGGCCAATGTCGTCCCTGTCACCAAGAAGAATGGAAAGATACGAGTCTGCATCGACTTTAGAGATCTCAATACTGCTTGCCCGAAAGACGAATTCCCGCTTCCAATCACTGACGTGATGATTGATAATACATGTGGCTTCGAACGCATGTCTTTCATGGACAGATACTCGGGCTATAAACAGATCAAAATGTTCTCCGATGACGCAAAACACACGTCATTCAGGACTCCGAAAGGGGATTTCTGCTACACAGTAATGCCCTTTGGTTTGAAGAACGCTGGTGCAACGTAAGAACGAGCTATGAGTACCATTTTTTGTCAACATCTACGCAAAACAGTTGAATGCTATGTTGATGATATTGCCGTCAAGAGCCGTCTCAAAGGTGATCACTTATAAGACCAAAAGACAGTCTTCGACCTCATGCGAGCACATCAACTCAAGATGAACCCCGCTAAATCCTTTCTTGGGGTTTCTAGCAGAAAGTTCTTGGGCTTCATTATCACGTCGAAAGGCATTCATGTCGACCCCGAGAAGACCAAAGCCATCCTTGACATGAACCCTTCGAAGAACCTCCGAGAACTTTGAGGCCTGCAAGGGCGTCTTGCATACATCCGAAAGTTTATAGCAAACCTTTCCGAAAAATGTCAACCCTTCACCCAGCTCATGAAGAAGGGAGTCTCATACGTCTGGACAAAAGAATGCCAGAAAGCTTTCGATGATATCAAAGCTTACCCGACGAGCCTGCCAGTCCTGGTGGTACCCGTCGCAGGCAAACCATTTCTCCTCTACGTCCGTGCCATGGATCATTCCTTCGATGCTTTGTTGGTTCAGAACAACGATGCAGGCTACGAGCAAGCTATCTACTACCTTAGTAGAACAATAATCGGGGCAGAACACCGGTACAATCCCGTCGAAAAGGAATGTTTGGCTTTGGTGTTCGCCATCCAGAAGACTCGCCATTACGTTTCGGGCCAGACAATTTATGTCATCTCCCGAGTCAATCCACTCAGGGTTCTCATGATGAAGCCGGGATCATTGAACTCCCGACTAGCTACATGGGCAATCCTGTTGACACCGTATAACATGGTATTCATCCCACAAAAGTCCGTCAAGGGTCAAGCTCTAGCTGACTTTTTAGCCGCGCACCCGATCCCAGAGTCCTCCAGACTCTATGAAGACATCCCGGATGAGGTCCAAGAATCAAACGTCGCCGAAGAAAACTCCGTCTGGCGGGTGTTGTTTGATGATGCTTCAAGAACAGGCCCCAAAGGCCAAATCATCGTAGGAGTGGGGGTGGTCTTAGTCTCCCCAGATCAGCTGGTCATCCAGCGTGCTTACTTCCTTTTAAAGACGTGCTCCAAAAATGTTGCCGAGTACAACGCTCTCATCATGGGACTCCAGTTGGCACGACAACTGGGGGTAGATCATCTGGAAGCTTAGGGCGACTCAAAACTCATCGTTAACCAGATCCAAGGGCAGTACAAAGTTCGTCATGAAGATCTGGTTCCTTACCATGAAGTTGCATTGAATATTATCTCAACCTTCACCAAGTTCTTCATAGAACACGTACCTCGGCTACAAAACCTAGAGGCTGACGCTTTGGCTGGCCTCACAGCTTCATTAGCGGCACCCCTCGGGACTCAATACTATGTCACGGTAGTTGGCCAAGACTTGGTCTGTCCTGAAAACAACCTATACACATAAATGGCCCATGCCATGACGAAAAGTGTCGGTGTTAATGTCCGAGACTGGAGGTTCCCGTTCATCGACTTCGCTGTCTATGGAATTCTCCCAGAAGACCCGAAAGAAGCCATCTCGGTCAGAAGGTGTTCCCTTCAATTTTATTATGATACAGCTACTAAAATGCTGTACCGACGTTCCTACGATGGACTTCTCCTTCGATGTCTATCCAATGAAGAAGCAGCCGAAGCCCTTCGAGAAGCTCATGACGGAACTTGTGGGGCTCATCAACCTGGGCCTAAGTTGCAGGATCGACTGTGATGCATGGGTTACTACTGGCCAACCATGGCAGCCAACGCCGTCGACTATGCTAAAAAGTGCTATGCTTGCCAGCTTCACGCCAACTTTATCCATACACTATCGGAACTACTACATCCTATGGTCGCCTCTTGGCCCTTTGAAGCTTGGGCATGGACATTGTAGGACCTATTACCCCTCCTTCATCAAAGAAACACCGCTTCATTCTAGCCATCACCGACTACTTCTCCAAATGGGCAGAAGCAGTTCCGCTGACGAAAGTGAAAAGCTCCAGGGTGATCAGCTTCATCAGGCATCATGTCATCTACCGTTTTGAGATACCCCGTAGGATTATCCACGACAATGGTCCACAGTTCATCAGCCATGTTTTCAGCAGATTCTGTGACAAGAATCATATTCAGAACGTGGCATCAACCGCCTACAATCCGGCAGCGAACGGATTAGCCGAGGCTTTTAACAAGACTATCGTCAGGCTACTCAAAAAGGTCGTGTCATCCAACAAACGCGACTGGGACAAAAAGCTCGGCGAATGCCTTTGGGCCTACCGTACAACGGTACGGACTCCGATGGGCAACACACTATTCTCCATAGTCTACGGAAGCAAAGCGGTATTGCCTCTCGAGATCCAGATACCCTCACTCCGTGTAGCAATCACAAACCAATTGACAGAAGAGGACAATCAACGTCGTCATCTGCGAGAATTAGAGGCACTTGACAAAAAATGTCTCCTAGCTCAGCAGCGCATTGAACTCTATCAAGCCCGTATATCACAGGCTTTCAACAAAAAGGTCAAGCAGAAGACTTTCCATGTAGGCGACCTGGTCCTAGCAGTCAGGAGGCCGATGGTGTTGACTCATAAAACACCAGAAAGTTTGAGCCCAAGTGGGAGGGAACTTTTATCATAGAGACGGTATACTCAAACAGTGTTTACTGCCTCGCCCGACCAAACGGGGACTTGTTCATGATGCCCATCAACGGCAAGTTCCTAAAGAAGTACTACTCTTGACATATTTCAGATATGTACTTCCATCTCTACCTAGCAAGGAATCAGTGGACCTGATCATCAGGGTCACATACACCTCCCTTTCACAAAATCTTATGCTTTCGGAACCCAGTTGTTCCATGGCATTCTATCTCCAGTAGAAGAACAACCACGTCCACATTACCTCTGAGTTGCTCCTCTACACCCTGTAAAGCGGAATCTTACACTACGTAGGATTGCGCTACTTATCATGTTTACCATGTCCACATTACCTCTAAGTAAACGTCCCGTACAGACAACCCCTGCGTTGCCGTACATCGATCGCAGAACTTCCATGTCCATATTACCTCTGATTAGTTTCGCGTATCCCCCAGAGTCACTCCTACCATGTTCATAACACCTCTGAGTAGGAAAATTTCGTTATTTTGAACCCCATATTTGCCACGTCCACATTACCTCTGAGCAAACATGTCGGTCCCCTCAAACTTATTATCTGTACCTAAAATCAAGGTGCGCAAAAGATAATAGGTCCACACAAATTGCTAGTTCATGACAATAAGGATGAACACACCAGAAAATTCTTTATTTTGCATTCAAAAGTAAAGGATTACATCCCCATCAAGTTGCCAAAACAAAAAACAAAAAAAAAAGAAAAAAAAAGAGAGAGACTACAATCCCTAAGCATCATTAGGATTGGCAGAAAGCTCTTCGATTCGATGCTTCAAGTCTTCAGCCCGAGTCCCCACGGCCGCCAAGACTCGACCTTCAGCTTCTTGATGCATCATCTCTACAGCTTCAGAAGCAGCATCATTCTCGTACTTAGCATCCAACTCTTACCGCTGGCAGGTCAGAGAAAGAATATGGTGGGTAAAAGCTGCTTCTTTCTCCTTAGATGCTACGTGCTCAGCCTGGGCTCGCTCAGCATCTAGTAAAAGTTGGGCTTGTTGGTCTTTAAGGAGGCGAATCTTGGCAGTAACCTCCGTTATACTAGCATCCAATATGGTCTGCAGCTCCACCTTCTCCTGCATGGACTGAGATAGTCTCTCCGCCGCAGCCTCGACATCGGCCACCTCGCGGTCCCAGATGGCTACCATGGCCTGATTAGACGACTCGACATCAGCTATCAATTTCTTCCTTTCTGCTTCTATCAGAACTGAAAAGTCATCCCGCCGAATACTCTGAAGTTTGGAAAGATGCTGGTCGAGCTCAGCCACAAACGCCTCCAGAATCTCAGCCATATGATCATGGCCCCGGTGGGAACGTAACAGACCAATGTAAGGGAGCGCTATGGCTTTTGCCGTCGCGAAACTCCCGTTCGCATTTAGCACTATCGATACTCCTTTTTGTAGCATCTTGTACACTACCTCGACAACAAACTGTACATACTCATCCGCATCAGCCAACACTTGAGGCGTCATAGCAGGAGTTGTAGGAGCTGCTGTGATAGACGGCGGACCAGAAGAAGATCCACCGACCTCAGTCCGTGAGGCTAAAACATCAACATCAGCGGACCCTTTCTCGTTTGGGACTTGAACTTCGCTGCTCGCCCGAGGAGCCAAGAGGGCAGAAGTAGCCGAATGGGGCGTCGATATCGTCCCCTAGGTACGAGGAGCAACAAAGGGTTCATTCATCAGCAAACCCTTACCATTTTCAATCTCAGAGGGACCACCGACGTTTGGGGTTGTCTCCTCCATCTCCAAACATCACCTGCAGCCCGCGCAGGACCTTCCTTATCCGGCAAGATAGTAGGATCAGCACCCGTTCCCTGACTCGGCTTTTTCTCTGGTGTCGGGCTCGGCAGACGAGTCTCGCCTCCCTCATCAAATCCCTCCGCGGGAATGGAGTCTGTCAGTACCTCCTGGTCGACAGCCAGCTCGGCTTCCACTACTGGGTCTGGGGTAGGGCTCGGCAACGGTGTAGCCAACCTCCCTTCATCATGACGAGAAGAGGAATCAACCCTCTCCTCTGTTACAACTACGCCTGCTGCCCCTACTATAGGCTCAGGGATCTCTGGAGGAACGTCATCCGAAGAAGACGAAATCGATTCTTCTTCCTCATCCGGAAGCACCGCTTCTGCTGGGACCTCGATACCAGAGGCCCCCATGGCAGCTTGTACTATCCTGGGAACTGCTGCATCTTCAGCTTCCCTTCCAACATAATCTGGAGATAATAAAATCTCCACAGAAGCGACATCATCAGGGTTCTTCTCCTCGGAAGACGCAAAAATTAGCAGAATACGCTCATCAGATGTGCTCGCCACCAACTTCGGTCTGCTAGCACCCGGTTTCGAAGCTCGAGGTTTTTTCTTCAGCGGCTCCTACAAAAAGAAAGCATATGTCACAAGAATGGTAGAATGAACCAGGCTATGTAGGACGTCTTTACCTCTACAGGAGCTGATTCTGTTGATACTATCGGTGACACTGCTTTCCTCTGCCTCTTCGGCACAGAAGAACCGGCCTCCGTGTCGGCACGTCTCTTCGGGTAATCAGTCGAGGGCTCTGCCTGAGTACCCCCCGAGGATACGGCAGGGGTATCTCGATAACCAACCTCTAGCGAACGGTACAATCGAGCCTTCGCCAACATGTTTCCAGTCGCCTCTAATTGGGTGCCGACAATGAAGCTGGTCTCCCTATCATATCCAGGGGATACGGTGTTTATAGCACAATAAAATTTGACGGCTGAAAAAAGAATCGGCGGCCGCGGATTCAGAACTGGCATGGTAAAACGAGCCCCGGTACATCCGACATTATAGTAATGCCAAGCTCTTGCCCCGTCCAGCAGACTCCCAGTATACCCCAGACTACTACTGGGGTTCTCCAACATCAATTGAGTATAGCCGAATTGACATGCAAAATGGCTCGACAAATACGGCTCCAGGTAACATTGGTTCCTATTCCGGTACACCAAATGGGACGGCCGGATGCTTTGCAACCAACGGAATCCCCATGGAGGCAGAGTTGTTGCGTCTTCACCCGAATCTGCTAAATCTTCGTTAGCCTCGAAGCCTGTAAAATGGGACCAACTTTGCTGATCTTCCATCCCTGAAGGTAGGATAACACTTTCCTACAAACAGGAACACCAGTATGCAGCCATTTCCTCTGGTAGAAGCGCGGAGGAATGCATCTCCGGCCACGTGATCTTCCTCCTGGCCCGGACTCATCACGTTGGATGGTACAAAATCAACCACCCCATCAGATAATGAAATGGCAGTTCGGCAGGGGAAAAGTTGTCATTCTTACTTCGTCCATGAACGATGTTACCCACGAATTCTCGTAAACCTCGCAGCAGGTTACACACCATCGCGGGGAGTAGAGCCAAACGACGGCCAAATAATCAGATAAGCAGCCAACATTGCTTTGGATGACATCTGATGGGTACGGTGCCAGAAACAGCTATAGAAA
>JANAVB010020166.1:0-20980 GCA_029216955.1 Iris pallida | reverse complement strand
GAAAAGACTACAAACATGAACACGTTGAGAGACCGCCTGCTAAGTTGACATGATGTCAACATTCAAAGTAGGCAAAAAAATCCTATCAACATAGCACCATGGTCAAACATGGAAGATCAGTTGCCAGGTACTGGAAACCTACCTTGTCTGGAGGCCCTCCCCACAAGTCTCTCAGCTGAAAATAATACAAGGGGGAAGTTGCCATGGATACAACCTACAACAAAGATTCAAAAGGTAACCTCTCACCAACAGGAAGTTCTCCCAACACTAAATATGATCCCTGGCTGAACTGTCTAAATAGGTTATCATAATATAGAATTGACATATAAATATTAAAAAGAGAGAGCTTCTCTCATAAGCTGACGAGCACAAGAACACAAATCTATGTAAGGTCTATTATAAGTAACACAAAGGAAGAACCATATAAAACTCAAATGAATGAAATGAAAATCAAATGCAATAATAAGTGTCGAGCTTAGCTTGGATAGACGCAAAAAGTGAAGTAAAGGAAACAACAAACAATCCAATATACTAGCTTGCAGCCTTATACAGATGGAAAACTTACAGTAAGAGTCTAATGACAACAACAAAGCCCTTCTTCTTTTCCAAATTTTTGGGGTTGGCTAAATGAATCTATTTCCTCCATATGTTCTTTAAAGGGTCATCTTCTACATTAGTAACTCGGATATATTTTTTACAACTTCACTCCATGTTCTTTTTTTCTCTCTCCCTCCCAATATCAGCACCTTAAGATACTCCAATACTTCCTAAAATTAGATATTAATATGTAGCATTCCTATTCAAAGCTTGCATTGCACAAATAATAGGAAAAAAATGAAATAGATGATGAAGGGTAATATGTCACATGATTCGCACCACTAAGAATGAAAAGGCACATAGTATCAATTTCAAAGCTTGCACAATCCATACCTTCAAAAATCACAACAGACGGGGGAGCTAGCTATAGTTGAAAAATCTCAAATAGAAAATAGAATAACATCAACCAAGAATATAGAATGATAATTGATACTTTCTACAGAAACAAGACAATAACTTCCAAAAAGAATCTATAACAATCTCCTTAGGAGTAAAATCGATGCAATGTTTCAGGACGGTAAGTTCTGGAGAGAATGAGAAGGTTGTCTGTTCATAGAATCTAAGTTAGATGGTTCAAAGAATCATGCTCCTAGAGTTATTGCGAAGAACATAACAATCAATGGGCTCAGATGGAAAGCGAAGCTCTCCCACTCCAAGCAGTTGATCTCCTTCACCCATCCTTCCTCTATCTCCCCCTCCCAGTCGATCTCCACTCCGTTCTATGCTACCACATTCCTTATCAAAAGTCACTCGATGTACTGGGACGCGTGCACCCTTCTCGCCTCTTGATTGCTTTGCGGTGATGGAGGAGTGCCTATCGTGGCGGTTGGCCACATCCATGTGACCTTTTTCCTTTGTGAAAGTGTAAATGAAAGGAGAGGGGGATGAGAGAAAATCGTGAAGTAAAAGTGAAATAGAAGGGGGAGAATGAGAGGAACCGTGACTGTATATGTAGTGACTTTTTTCCTTTGGTGTAGTGAGCAATTGGACCCTTACCATCACGTTCCCCTTTGACTGCATATGTAGAAGCAAAGAAACTGACTCTTTATAACCAACACAAACTGGTATAAATTGAAAGAGGTAAACAGCAACCATTAATCTGGTTAACAATGGCAGTATGGCACTAACAGGTAGTAAACCATAAATTAGAATAGAAAATACCCAAACATACTTAGCAGATGTAATAGTTTTATAATGTAATATCGAATAGTTATATTCTCACATACAATTCCAGAAAATTCACTACTAATTCCAACAACTATTCTTCAGGATTGCTAGATATTCATAAGTTCGACATATGTGTAATATCGAATATATCTTTGATTAATAATTCATATTTGATCTATCGTTAAAAGAAAAGTGGAGAAGAAAACATTAAAAAAAGTAATGATCAATCTAATAACATATTGGTCCTTTCCTCATGAAGAACCTAGTACAGTTTGAAGCAAAAGAGTCCTGACAAACAAACAGAGGGCAACAGAACAATTTATGACCATAACACATTTTTTTCAAAATTAAATCAAAGACAACAATCACAAAAGAAGAAGCACGCTGGCTTGTGCTACCTAAACATAGAGTATGAGCTAACCTAGAGGAAATGCTACATAACTACATTCCTTATGGATCATAAATCACAAAATTTTTTACATACCCTCTAAAGTAAATGTAGGGCACTAATAAATGAATGATCACAACTTCCAAATAAGCAAGTCCAAGAGCATAGTGTTCTATACGAAAGATTGTGCTAAGTACCTTCTTTCCAGGTCTCACTAGCCTTAGCGCAACCTCTGCTGCAGTATTGGCTGCATCAATAACATCAGCTGCTCTCCCATAACTGGCCCCAAAAGAAAAGAAAAAGTACATACATGTCAAGACTATTAATATAGGAGTCACTAACAATTACAGCCCACATTTTTGCAGTATTCTTGCCTCCTTTATCATAACCTAATAATTTTTAGATCAAAACATTGTCTAACAAAATAAATCATATAACTACATTGTTAGAAAGTGAAGTCTAAAAGAAAAAAGCTTACCTATACTGTGTTGTTAGAAATTAAGCATCAAAAACACACTACATATAACTGCAGCTCCCCACCGTGGACCTTGATATACATTGTATTAAACATGTAAAGGTCCAATGAAAAATTAAGCTTTTCAGTTGTTCAGGTTGCGAGAGAATACAAATAAAGGAAAATACTGAAAACAAAGTGGAAGGAATTAACAAAAATTTGTTCCAATTCGTCTTTATTATTGTATTGAGGTTTTTAGTATGTTTCCTTATCCGTATCGTCTCAGAATGATGACACTTTCCAATCACCAGTAAGGAAGTACAAAGGAAAGCAACTTTGTATTGTTATGAATATATTAACCTGCAATCTTCCTTTGTATCAACCAAGGAATAGTATATCTCATGAACAACCTACTGCAATCACCTAAAATATAAATTTTATTAGATATAACATTTTTACAATAACAATGGAAGCCAAAACATAGTTCTTCAAATAGAAAAACTAACACTAAAAGAACATCAGATAAGGAGGCACACAATAACTATTAAACGGTCTTCTCCTTCCAAATATTAAGTTGCTTTTATCACTTCATAAACCAACACAAGGTTGGACATAAAATGAAAGCACATGGCAATAATTTGTTTCCAATGAATCTAATGAAGTTCAAATACCTACAGTTATTGATAATTTGTTTTCATAAAAGTATCAGGGTGTAACCATATATCACCTTATCATAAATCTTTTATAAAGTAACACGATTATCAAAAATTGGGTAGGGAGCCCGAGAGACATGCACCTCCATGAGACATGATATAGATCAGAGTAAGTAAAAGTCGTGTAAGTGGCCCATATCAAGTTCCTGAGGTTGAGAGGGGAACGTGGAGGAGGAGAAGGAGGTGGCGACGTGGGACAGTACGATTCATCCATTAACGGTTTCCCGCACAATTCCAGATTGTGATCATACGAACTCTTCGGAAACCTCTGCATCACTGACGTCTGCGGGATCGGCCCCCGGAGAAAATTATAGGAGACGTTGAACGAGGCCAAACTATTTTGCTCGAATGACGGGATTGCTCCGTCGAAGAGGTTGTCCTGGACGGAACAATCCTCTCCTTCACGAAGGAGTAGATTCTCGAGGCGCAGAACAGTGCCTGGAGTGCCGCCACCTGGACGAACTCCAAGTACTCTAGCTTCTTCCTCTGCTGCTCCATTGCTTGCTCCTCCCCCTCCTGCCTCAAAGAATTTCTAGATCAAGCCTTGACCATCTCATGCAAATTAACAAATCAGGAAATGCCCTAAAAATGATCAGCTAAAAGATTTCGATTCAAAATTCCAAGCTTCACCCAGATTGTTTCAAAAAACAACCTAGGGAACTTGAAGATCAGATGTGACGTTGAAGGCCAGATGAACTACGCTATTAAGGTTCGAAACCCTAAACTTGATTCTAATTTCTCTCATAAAAACACGATTTTGCATGGAAAACCCCAAAGTTAACCTTAGTTTATCTCACAATCAAATCACAAGAACATACCAATCAAACAAATCCGATTAATATTCAAAAAAAAGTAATAAAGAATTAATTACTTACGATCCGACCATTATGAATGTTAGATTCCGCTAGGTAGTCGACCGGGACGGGACCCGAGAACCGGTTCCGCGACAAGGAGACGACCCGAAGGTGCCGTAGCCCGCGTAGGGCGAGGAGGCCGCCGAAGAGGGCATTGCTGCCCAAGCTGGGGGGAGCAGACCTGTAAGCCGGATCCCTTGGAGCGAGATGCCAACGACGGCGCCCGAGCCGGAGTAAGTGATCCCGAACCAGCGGCTCTCGTCTTTCTTGCATGGAGGGCCTGTCCAGTTCGAGTGGAGGAGGTTCGAGAGGAACTAAAGAAAAATGATGGGTAAGGGAGAATTTTTTTATGAAGAAGGTTGAGAAGGAAAGAGGAGAGTTTTAGAGAGGCTTTGAGAAAAGAGCAGCATGCACGGGTTTTTAATAAAATTCGGGAGTCAAATTTTTTAACAAATTTGGGAGCCCAAATTTTAATTAGAATTTTGATGTTAATTAATAGTTTTAATCCGTTGAATCAAAATTTATTATTTTCTGAGATAGATTTTGATGTTAAACGACGGTTTTAATATGTCAAAAATGCAATGACAATTTTAATACGTCGTTGTTGGACAACTTTAAGTGTCGCAAATTGTTTATTTTGGTGTAGTGTTGGGCTCGTAGGAGTTAGCAGAGTGTGCTTAGCGTGTCCAATTGTAGTGAGTGGGTGATTATTACCCGCATCTTTGATTGAGTTCCCTATGGACAACTTTGACGTTGTCCTAGGCATGGACTGGTTGAGAGACAGTCATGCGACGATAGATTGTCGGGAAGGTAGGGTAGTATTTAATGTACCTGGCATTGAGGAGTTCGTCTTTGATCGATCACTGGAGGATCGACCCAAGGGCATCGTTGCAGAAGCATTGGCAGAGCAGGAGCAGATTCCAAGGGTAGTCAGAGAGTTTGTTGATGTATTTCCAGATGAGCTTCCAGGTTTACCACCAGTGAGAGATATGAAGTTTTGCATTGAGCTGAATCCTGGGACGGAGCCTAAAGTCGGCAGAGTTTACAGGATGTCGTAGTCAGAGTTGGACAAGTTGTACCAACATGAAGAATAATTGAAGGCGAAGCAGTTTATCCGAGACAGTAATTCGCCCTGGACAGCACCGGTGATTTTGGTATCTAAGAAGGATGGATCGACACGGATGTGCATTGATTACCGGCAGTTGAATGCAGTAACAGTGAAGAACAAGTATCCGTTACCAAGGATTGATGACTTGTTTGATCAATTGAGTAAGGCTTGCATCTTCTTTATGATTGATCTTCGATCTGGATATTATCAAGTGAGGGTCCGGGAGCAGGACATACCCAAGACAACATTTAGATCACGGTATGGGCATTATGAGTTTCTGGTGATGCCATTTGGACTGACTAATGCCCCAACAGTATTCATGGATTTGATGAATCGCATCTTTCTACCTTATTTGGATAAGTTTGTAGTAGTGTTATAGATGATATCCTCGTCTATTCCAGTTGTGATGAGGAACATGAGAAACATCTTCGGACAGTTTTGCAGACCTTGAGGGAGCATCAACTTTATGCGAAGCTTAATAAATATGGGTTTTGGTTGTATCATATTTTGTTCCTGGGATATATTATTTCTGGAGCAAGAGTATCAGTAGACCCGAAGAAGGTTGAGGCAGTGGAGAATTGGCCAGTTTCGAAGACAGTAGCAGAAGTGCGTAGTTTTTTGGGATTGGCAGGTTACTACAGGAGGTTCGTGGCAGACTTCGCCAGGATTTTGGCACCCTTGACGCATTTGACGCATAAGGATGTAGAGTTTGTTTGGTCAGCAAAGTGTTAGGCATCGTTTGAAGAATTGAAGAAGAAATTAATCTCAATCCCGATCTTAATCCTTCCAGTAGGATCGGGAGGGTTTACAGTGTATTATGACGCATCCGGAAAGGGACTTGGATGTATGTTGATGCAGCATGGTAAGGTGATAGCATATGCATCTCGACAGCTTCGAGATCATAAGAAGAACTATCCGACCCACGACCTGGAATTAGCAGCAGTAGTATTTTCGCTTAAGTTATGGAGGCACTATTTATATGGCGATCGAGTGGAGATTTACACTGATCATAAGAGCTTAAAGTATGTGTTTACCCAGAGGGACCTGAACATGAGACAGAGGAGATGGTTGAAATTACTGAAAGACTTTGATGTAATTCTTCAGTATCATCCAGGTAAGGCGAATGTGGTAGCAGATGCCTTGAGCAGGAGAGGTGGTGCATTCATTCTAACCACGCAGAGGCATATTTTAGAAGATCTTCAGGAAATGGGAATTGAAGTGATCTTGCCGCAAGATACGGGAGTTATGGCCAGTTTGCAGATTCAGTCCGCTTTAGTAGAGAAGATCAGAGCAGCTCAGGTGAAGGATCCGCGAATCCAGAAGCTTCGATCAGAGTGTGAGTCAGGTCTCAGGAAGAAGTTAGTAATCCATGATGATGGTACACTTAGGTTCGGAAATAGTCTTTATGTACCCGGTAGAGACCTTCGACATGAAGTTATGTCAGAAGCTCATAGTTTACCTTATTCCATTCATCCTGGAGGCACAAAGATGTACCAGGATATGAAGCAACACTTTTGGTGGAATGGTATGAAGAGAGAGATAGTGAGATTTGTATCCAGGTGTTTGGTATGTCAGCAAGTGAAGGCAGAACAACAGAGACTAGCAGGATTGTTGCAGCCGCTTCCTATTCCGGAGTGGAAGTGGGAGCACATTACGATGGACTTTGTGACCGGTTTACCTAGATCTCCGACCGACCGAAACACAATTTGGGTAATTGTGGATCGGCTCACGAAGGTTGCACATTTTCTTCCTTTCAGAGTAGGACAGTCTACTGAGCAGCTGGCAGAAATGTATATGAAGCAGATTATGAGGCAACATGGTATTCCAGTCAGCATAGTATCAGATAGAGACACACGGTTCATCTCTCACTTTTGACAAAGTTTGGGCACCAAGTTGAGGTTCAGTACAGCCTATCATTCGCAGACGGATGGACAATCAGAGAGAACCATTCAGACCTTGAAAGATATGTTACGGGCTTGTACTTTGGACTTCGGCGGAACTTGGGAAGATCATCTTCATTTAGTAGAGTTCTCTTACAATAACAATTATCAGGCAAGTATACAGATGGCACCGTTTAAAGCATTATATGGAAGGAAGTGCAAGTTCCCTCTGGCATGGGACGATGTGGGAGAACGAAAATTGTTGGGACCAGAAATGATCATACAGACCGTAGAGACAGTCAAGTTGATCAGAGAGCGGCTTCGAGTCGTGCAAGACAGAAATCGCCACTGGACAGATCAGCATCAAAGGCCTCTAGTTTGGTGTCGTTGACCGAGTGTTTCTGTGATTTTGCCTACTCGGGGTGTCATTAGATTTGGAACCCGAGGAAAGCTTAGTCCGAGATTCATTGGTCCTTTTGAGATTCTCGCTCGGGTAGGCGATGTTGAATATCAGCTTGCCCTTCCTCCCTCGCTATCTGGCGTACATAATGTATTTTATGTATCTCAGTTGCGTGGGTACGTCCCGGATCCGAGTCATGTCCTCGACCATTCAGAGTTAGTCGTTGGTACCGACCTAACTTACGAGGAACAACCCGTACCTATTTTGGACCGGCGAGAGAAGGTGCTCAAGAACCAGACTATTAGCCTTGCCCGTGTCGCTTGGGACCATCACTCTCCGGGAGAGTCAACCTGGGAGCGCGAGGACGAGATTCGATCTCGGTATCCGTACTTGTTCGACTCGGAAGGTATATTTTTTCTCATGCCTTGGTAAATTTTGAAATATATGATCGGTGACTGCTAATGATGGGTTGTTAGCGTAGATTGTAATTTCACCTTGCTTGTCCGGATACCTCTATCTTTGTTTTGGTTGAAATTTTGAGGACAAAATTTTCTAAGAAGGATAGAGATGTCACTCCCCAATCCCGATATACGTATTCTTCATGGATTCTGTAGGTCTCTGTATTTAGCATATGCATAAATTTTGTTTATTATTTATTAATGGTGATATGTAGCTTTTTTTTAGCATTGTCATTAGTGGAGTGATTAGGGATTACGGTTTTCTTAAACTAACCCAACCCCAATTTAATATCCTCTTCCTCACTCTCTCTCTCCTCATTCACTCCTCCATTTATTTACCTCAACCACCACCACCCATAGGCAAGTACAACTTGCTCAAAAGAGAAGATTTTGTGCATTTTATATTCTTGATTTTTCTTTGATATTATTTGCCTATTTTGTTCTTCTCTCCATTCTCTACAAGTTTAGTTCTTGAAGCTTTTAATTTTGATGGCTAGATTTGTGTAGATCTAAGTTCCTAAAAATTAGGATTTTATGGGTTTTTATAGTTTTGATCTATCATACTTGGCTATTTTCGAAAACCAATGGTCCTATGTTGTAGGAAATTTGATTCTACACAGTTTTGACCTTTGGAAAGTTAGATTTCGACTTGTTTGGAGGAAGTTACGGTCGAGGCAATAATTGGGTTTCTTCGAGGTTCGCCTATGCTGGCTCTGGCAGGGATGATGAACAGTCCCCTCAGCCGCATAAGCAAACGGTAGCCGCATGAGCTTTTCAGTCGCATAAGATTTCCAGCCGTATGGCACTCCGGCCGCATAAGCTTTTGTAGCCGCATGAGCCTTTCCTGCCGTATCGCATTTTCAGCCGCATTAGATTTTGTAGCCGTATAAGCCCTTCCAGCCACATAAGCTTTTCAGCCGCATAAGCTAGTTGCAGCCGCATGAGCCTTTCGCAGCCACATATTTATTAACCGCATGGACTTCTGCTCCTTCAGCCGCATAAGTTCACTCGGCCGCATGAACTTGGTCTATCCTGAGCCGCATGCGCTTTTTCTACGCTGGCCGCATAAGCCCGATTCTTCCTTAGCCGCATGAGTTCCTTCGGCCGCATGAGTTCCCTCAGCCGTATACGCTCGCATTTTCCTAGCCGCATGCACCCTGTACTTCTCCCAGCCGCATGCACTTTCTTCCCGGCCGCATGTGCCCGTTCCCTCCTTCAGCCGCATAAGCCTCCATCACTCGGCCGTATGAACTTGGTCCTCTCCTAACCGCATGAGCCCTTTGCTCAGCCGCATGAGTCTGGGCCGTAGATAGTCTGGCCGTATGACCTTATTAATTTTGAGCCGCATGTGCCTGTCCATTTTGAGCCGCATATGCTTGTTGATTCTTGGCCGCATGAGTCTCAGCTGCCTGTTCCCTTGTGTCTTAGTCCTCATTTTCGAGCTGACTACCTTTGTGATGGCTGGATATCCCTATGTGTGTACCGAGGTACAATCTACGTGAGTACCGAGGTGCTATCCTATGCGCTAGGTGTTCCTACATGATACCTGCCAGTACCACCAAGAGTCCAGCTTTTACATAAGTAATGGTCAGTAGCAATGACGTGGTATGTGTTATGGGCTGCATTACACCAAGAAGGGGTATCTACGTATGACTCCATGAGCCAGTACAGATTCTTTCTTAGGGTACTCGTACAATGTACGATATCTAGAGGAGTGAACATGTGACCACGACATGTGAACTCTGAGTATAACCTAGGGACTAACTAGGCAACTAACTTGGTAGATGCATTGGATGGGAAGAATCCTGAGATCGTGCCATACTAGCCACCCCAGGTCCAGACCTGACGTGTTAGGTTCGCCGCCACGGATATGGTTTCATTCGCCTATAGCGGATGGCTATATCCGACTCCTACGAGCTATGTGTTAAATGTTTTAGCGCGGTAGCCCTTCGAGGGACTGGTGCATAATCAATGAGTTATATGTCTTATGGTTTGGCTAGCCCTGCTGGGTTGACACGATCTGAGGATTCCTTTTTTATCAGTATCGCGGGAATAACTCCGCCAAATATAGAAAATTGCAGGAATGAATGGCCGCTTGAAAAACGTCTTGTCTGTGTATGAGCCTTCCGTTAGTAGGCGTAGGACATGGACTGTCATGGTGCGTGGTCCAACCCATGTCCTTGTTTGGTTGTTGGATTGGCTTATCGTGCTAGGACAGGCTGTGGACCGAGGTTACGATCGGAAGCTTATTATTATTATTATTTCTATTATTTTTGCTTGGGATTTATCTCACTCTTTTGTGCTCCCTTGTGGTACTTGCTATTCGGGGCTGACCCCGCTAGTTTTGTTTGTCCAGATCACGTAGCAGAGCCTGAGGATCCGAACTTCTTTTCTGACGTCAATGGTGCATACTAGGAGCATGGCTGGCGGGGGACTCGAGTGGGTTTCTTCTCCACCACTCTTGTATCTTTACTTATGTCCTGGCGTTTAGCCAACGGCACCTGTTTAGCCGACAAATCTGGATATTTTGTCCTCGTATAATTTGTAATTAAATCAGACTGCAGCTGAGTACAATTATGCAACTTTGACTCTCTGGGCTAGCTAACTTATAAAGCTAGATCCCCATGATCATTTTTGATGAAGCGTCAGGGACGCCTTACTGCTTTATCTTATATGTTCATTAATTGATGTTTTCTTGCTTGAATGATTGAGACATAGATGTTCTGTGTGACCATAGGAGACTTGAATGTATCATATACCCCCTTGTCTCTCGACAGTCACGATCGCCGTATGACGTTTGTATACCTTATATGGAGTAGCTGGCCTAGTCCGTCTCCGTATTTTGGTACTGGGGCATGACAAAAATTGCAGCATGATATTGGACGATAATCACCCATCTCCGAGGCGCCCTCCTTATTTGGAATGAGGGTCAGAAAAGTGTGATTGAGCTCCTTCAGTAGAAGACCATTAGTGAAGAAATCATGTACCACTTCTAACACTTAGAATTTAATTTGATTCCAATGTTGTTTATAAAATGCCGCATTGAAGCCTTCTGGGCCCGGATCTTAATTTGAATCAGCCTTCTTGATAATCTTCTCTATTTCTTCCATGGTGATGAGCCAACTTAGCTTTTTGTTACCAAGATCAGTAACTATCCTCTTACAAATAATTTCAGGAAAGGCTCTCTCATACATACTTTGGTTGTAAAGCTTTTTGTAGTAATCGATAGCCTCATTAGCAATGCCTTCATCCCCTGTAATTTTGTTCCCTTCAGCGCCTATGATGGAGCCGATATTGTTTCTGTGCTGCCGCGCACGGATGGTTGCGTAGAAAAACTTTGAGCATCGATCACCCTCCTTTAGCCAGGTGCACTTCGCCCTTTGTTGGAGACTCACTTCTTCATTGAAACGGCAGCAACGTATCGCCTCCTGCGCGAAGACTTCTTTGGCCGCGAGTTCATGATCCGAAGGATTAGCTTGCAATTGGTCTTGAATGTCCTTAAGTTCCTTATCCAGCTCCTCGAGCCTGGCTATCGGCCGCTTGCTGTTCCACAATTTTAAAGCTCTTTTGATAGATTTTAGTTTATACACTAATTGAAATTGTATATTACCTGAGACATCCTTATTAAGAATACCATTGATCACATCATGGTACCCCTCCTCATGCAGCCAGGAGTTGCAAAATCTGAAGGGACGTCGACGAAGTGGCCGGTCAGCGACCATGCGGATCAGAAGTGGAGTATGATCGCTCGTACCTCTGTGTAGTCCTTCGGACCGACTATAAGGGAATATCTCGAGCCATTTGGAATTACATAGAGTCCTATCCAGCTGACAGGATATTCGGTTGGACACAGAGCTGTTGTCCCACGACCATAAATTCTCGGTTTTGGTTAAAGTTGTTAAACCAGAACTGAGCAGACAATCTTGGAAGTCCGCCAGAATGGCTGGTGGCACCACCCGACCACCCATCTTCTCGTTCTCTGATAGAATAGCATTGAAGTCGCCGCTCAGAACCATAGGAAGTTGATCTGCAACCTCAGCTTCAATTTTGATGATATCCTTCCATAGCTGATAATGCCGTCTTCTATCATTGTGCCCGTAGACCGCACCCACCATACACCGAAAACCTTATTTGTTACACAGTTCAACAACTATGAGTTGTTCAGAAAAGAACTTGAGCTGACCCATCCAACTTTGGGTATCCTACATGACCCAAATACGAGCCATCTCGCATAACTGAAGATTGTGTACAACATCCCATTGGTTTGGGACTCGTCTGTTAAGTTTATTCACCGATTTGATTTTACTTTCCAGGATGGATACAATACTGTGTTTGTTTCTCTTCACTACATTTAAAATCTCACGCCACTTACCTATGGAGTTCGCGCCACGAACATTCCATGTAATGGCCGACATTTATGTCTCATGATGATTGTCCTGATCCCTCATCTCACTCCCCCTAGGACATGTCGGGGGGTCAGATTGTGCATCCGCTTGATTCCCAATACCATGTGGCATCGCAACATTTTTTCGAAGCATTTCAGTCCACTTAGGATTAACTGTGGTGAGCGCCATATCTTGGTTCCCCGAACCTATTGAGTTCTCCGTATGCTCTTCCTCATCTTCATTATTCTCCAACCTTCTCCTGGCTCTGCTATTAGAGTCTTCATTATTCTGCTTTTGTACTGACTGTAAGAATTGCGTATCCCCTTCGATAACTCTTTGGTGGTTATGTTGAGGCGTAACTACTATCAAAGCACGATCATGACTTGTCCCCTCCGGGTGCTCGGATTCTGGCCCCTGACGCTTCCCAAGAATCGAATGAATATTTTCAACTCTACTTTCTAAGCCTCCTTCCCCGTTAGCTTCATGATCCATGGGACTATGCTCTGCTACTTCATTGGTTATGTCTCCACCACCCTTACTGTTATCCACCGCCATATCAATCTCATCTCTTTCCTGCTGGCTATTTGGATTCACTTGATGCCCCTCGTTTTCTTCCTCCCTTGGCGAGTCGAGGCAATTAGTCTTCATGTGCCCGAAACACCTACAGGTGGCGCACGAAGGCGGAACCCATTCATACTCTATTTCCTGTGTTGTCCACTCCCCATTAGGAAGCACCAGGTCTATTTTCCTTGGGAGCGTGTCCGTAGCCGTGATCTCCACGAAGATGCGTGCATATGAGAGTCGTTGCCTTCTAGCCGTGGGAATATCAGTCCGGATTGGTTTGTCGACCATGCTAGCCATCTTCATTATGGAAGGGATACTCCACAATTGGGGAGACTATATATATATATATATATATATATATATATATATATATATATATATATATATATATATATATATATATATATATATATAGAGGAAGTATCAAGATCCCCACACTTTTTGCATCCCCATGCATCCCCCCTATTTGCACCGTTGGATGGTGCTTTAAGTCATCTAATCTTAATCGTTGATTTACCAATGGTTAAGATTAGATGACTTAAAGCACATCCAACGGATGTGAACAATGGGATGCATGGAGATGCAAAAATTGTGAAATACCTATCCTTCCTCATATATATATATATATATATATATATATATATATATATATATATATATATATATATATATATATATATAATTTTTTGGGTGCCGGGTACTTAAAAATTCTAGACTGCCTTGCAAGATGATATTGGAATATTTTTTACCGATATATCGGTACATGTATCGGATATCGGTATTTACTGGCACTAGTCGTGGCTGAACTATCTAAAGATGACTTGGGGGTGAGAGTTGCGAATGAAGGAAGCTTAGATAATATAATATGCTCTTGCATCGTCCTTTTTTTTTTCTTTTCTTAGCATGCTTGATAGCCCTAATTGTGCCCCACACGAAACGTCACAGCCTAGGGGACCCAAGAACGAGAAACCCTTGTCTATTACCTATACCGTTAGTCATGTTGGATATCTCCTGGGAAATGTATCGGGTAGTATCTGTTGGTGTTTTTGCCTTTGGACTAGAAAAGATAATCCCACATCGGCTACACCAAATGGTGAGTATCTTAATATAATGCATTGCTTGTGTTGAGGTGTGCACATGAGGTGTAGTGGGGCACAAGTTTGTGCCATGTGGAAGTATTTTCCTAGAAGGAAAAAAGGATTAAATCCAACAAGGATGCAAGTTAATTTTTATTGTGCGGACTCGGACTCGGACACGGACTCCAGGATGTCTCGTGCATGCATGGGAGTGTTCGGGGGGTAGGCGTGGACTGGCACACTTCTATGCTGATTGTGGGATGATCTAAAATATCAAACTCTATTTTTGAGTATTGGTATTTTAGTCCCACATCGGATATGAGAAGAGGTGAAGTCTCAACTCCACTCTATAAATAGAGCCCCTTGGCCTCCTTTGAAAGATGCACCAAGAAAAGAGTTGAGGGAGTCTGTTAAGTCTAGGAAGCCCGTTCAAGTCTCAAATATTGACTTACGAGCGTTCCAGAAGTTCTTCGTGAACTTGCTGGTTCCTGGAAGCTGTTCGTGCTCGTGTGGGGCGAATAAAGCTTTGAGCAACGGTGGTTCATTCACCCCAGCATCTCATTCTCGCCTGTCATCGCTGCTGTTGCCTTTTACAGTAACTTTTTTTTAGAAGCTCTACTGCCGATAGTTGCTTGCACAAAGTCTCTTTAGATTTTTTGTGTATTACGTAGAATCTTTTTAGTTCCTCGTAATTCAGAATCCTTCAGGATCTCTGCTGCACATCTTCTTTAAGGTGTTGCATTTGAAACATTGTGTGTACAATTGTTTCAGTTTCAGAATTTTCCATCGAAAATTGTGCCTCGGCACTAACAATCTCAAAGCTTTATTGAGAAGATGGATAACTCTCGAGCTTCGCTCATCGATACCGGCTTTAACAAGTTGGAAAAATTCGATGGCGAACACTTCCAGATATGGAAACGAAAGGTCACTTTAAATCTTCAACTCGTGAATGTTGATCACGTGCTGTCAGAAGAAGAACCGATCGTTCCAACCACTGGATCTGCTGCAGCTGTGGCCGCTGCTACGACCAAGCAAGCGAAGTGGAAGAGAGAAAACAGTATATGTAAACTAATGATACTCAATTCCATGGAAGACTCTCTGGCAGAGTCCTACTCCAAGAAGACATCTGCCAAAGAGATATGAGACTCCTTAGGAAAGCTCTATGAAGATGACGAGAACCGGTCCAAGATTTTCATGGTAGAAAAATACCACAAGTGGACCTTCGAAGATGAGAAGGCGATGCTGCCCCAAGTGAAGGAGTTTCTGAAGTTGCGTCAGATACTAGAAGACGAGAACATGCCCCTCGTCGACAAGTTTGTCGTTGGAGGGATCGTCGCGAAACTTCCTACAGAATGGAGCAACTTCTATGCAAGGATGCGTCGAAAGAAGATAGAAATTAGCTTGGAAGATTTCTTTCAAAGGATCCATGTTGAGTACGAGATGCGCTCTTAACAGAAGATGGATACTCTGTCCAAACAACTGGCGAAGGCAAATCTGGTCCAAACCAGAGAGTACCAGGGGAAGCAGGCTGCTTCTCATCGCAAAAAGAAGGACTTCACGAATCTGAAAGTGAAGGGTCCTGCTTTCAAGCAGCAGAAGTCCAAGTCCCATGTGACTTGCTTCAATTGTGGCAAGAAGGGCCATTACAAATCCGAATGCAAGTCCAAGCCCAAAGAACAAGGTGAGCCTAGTAAGGTTTCTATGATTACTAATCTAGTTGCCATGATAGCACAGGTTGCAACTGTGGGGGCTGACTTGGACTGGTGGATAGACACTGGTGCGACCTGCCATGTCTGTTCAGACAAAGACTGGTTCGTCTCTTATGAGCCAACTTCAGAGAAGGTCATAATGGCAAACCAGGCACAAGCTGAAGTACTGGAGATCGGGACGGTGGAGCTGAAACTCACATCGGGGAACACTCTGACGCTTCAAGGTGTGAAGCATGTTCCAGTAATTGCTAAGAACTTGATCTCTGGAAGTCTGCTCTGCAACGCAGGCTTGAGGATGGACATCAATACTGGCCAGTTGGTGATGTCCAAGAAGGGTACATTCTTCGGGAAAGCTTTCCAAACTGAAGGAATGTACAATATTCAGCTTGTTGTAACCCAGCATGATAATATAAATGTAATCACTTTTTCTGATTATTCTCTTGAGTTGTGGCATAATAGGCTAGGACATGTTCATTGTAAAAGGATTAACAGAATGTCTAGTCTAGGACTTATCTCCAAGTGTGGGGGGTAAGGTAGAGAAATGCGAAGTATGTGCTCAGACGAAGATCACAAGGAAACCCTTTCACAGGGTCCATCGAAGCACAGATCTTCTGGAGTTGGTTCACTCAGATATCTGTGACTTCAAACAATTCTCTACAAAGGTCGGGATGAAGTATTTCATTACTTTCATCGATGACTTCTCAAAGTATGCTTTCGTCTACTTGCTCAAGTCTAAAGACGAAGCATTCGAGAAGTTCAAGGAGTTCAGGGCCGAGGCTGAGCGGCAAACTGGACAACATCTCAAGAGGTTAAGGAGTGATCGAGGCGGGGAGTATCGGTCTCATGAATTTTTATCATTCTGCAAAGAACATGGAATCATCAATGAGACAACGGCTCCGTACTCTCCTCAATCCAACGGAGTAGTAGAAAGGAAGAACAGAACGTTGACAGAGATGATGAACTCCATGCTGTTGACTGCGGGGCTTCCAAAGTGCTACTGGGGAGAAGCTGCACTAACGGCAATGTTCATTCTGAACAGAGTGCCATATGCAACTTCCGACATAACTCCTCATGAACTCTGGTTCAAAGTCAGACCTAACTTGAATGTCATTCGAGTGTGGGGGTGTCTGGCTTATGTGAAGCTCCCGGATCTGAAGATTCAGAAGTTGGGGACAAGGACTACGAAGGCGATCTTCTTGGGGTATGCCGAGAAGAGTGATGCTCGGAGATTCCTTGATATCGAGTCAAACCATATCATCGAATCTCGCGATGCTGAATACTTTGAAGACAAGTTTACAAAACACAAGAATATTGTTCTCGCGGATCTTCCGGAGAATGATGAGGGTACAAAGCAGACAGAAGTCTTTGATGAACCAGTAGTCCAAGATAAAGCTGTCGTCAAGGAGACACCAGCTGAACCAGAACTCGCTGAGCCGTCAACTAAGCGAACGAGGAGGCCGAAAGACTTCGGAGATGACTTCGTCACCTATCATGTGGAAGCAGATCCGCTTACCTATGATGAGGCGATGAAGACCAGAGATGCTGTATTCTGGAAGGAGGCGATAGACAACGAGATTGACTCAATCACCTCCAACAACACATGGGTATTGGTTGACCTGCCAGAAGGAGCAAGACCCATCGGATGCAAATGGATCTTCAGGAAGAAGATGAAAGCAGATGGAACCATTGACAAGTTCAAGGCCAGGCTAGTGGCCAAGGGGTTTGCTCAGAAGCAGGGGATCGACTACTTTGACACTTATGCTCCAGTAGCTCGGATGACAACCATCAGATTGTTAATTGCTCTAGCAGCAATACACAAGCTGGTGATACATCAGATGGATGTGCAAATGGTATTCCTTAATGGCGAGCTGACCGAAGAGATCTACATGCAACAACCAGAAGGCTTTGTCGTCAGAGGTCTGGAAGACAAAGTCTGCAAGTTGATGAAGTCTCTGTATGGTTTGAAACAAGCTCCCAAAATGTGGCATGAGAAGTTTGACAAGGTGATAAGGTCAAATGGCTACAGGGTCAGTGAAACAGACAAGTGTGTCTATACGAAGTTTGCTGACGGAAGAGGAGTAATCGTTTGTCTTTACGTGGACGACATGCTAATCCTAGGTACGGATTTAAGCTGCATCACAGAGACAAAGAAATTCCTCTCGACCAAGTTCAGTATGAAGGACTTGGGGGATGCCGATGTAATCTTGGGGCTCAAGATCATCCGGACAGGCACTGGAATAGCGCTGTCACAATCTCATTATATTGAGAAGATGCTCACTCGCTACGGGTATTAAGATCTTCCTATAATCGATACACCGTACCTGAGTGATCAAAAGCTGGAGCCAAATTCGAGGGAAAGCGTCATGCAGTTGGAGTACGCTAGCGTCATCGGAAGCTTGATGTACGCTACTACTGCCACAAGGCCTGACATAGCTTTTGTCGTGGAATGCTGAGTCGGTTCACTAGCAATCCAGGCATTGAGCACTGGAAAGCTGTGAAGCGTGTTATGAGATATCTCAAGAAAACTCAGACATATGCACTTTTCTACAGCGGAGATCCGTCAGTAGTGGAAGGCTTCATTGATGCTAGCTGGTGTTCAGATATGGAGAGCGAGTATTCCACAGTTGGATTCGTATTCGCCATGGGCGGAGCTGCTATATCGTGGAAGTCGAAGAAGCAGACTATGTTATCTCGCTCCTCCATGGAATCTGAATTCTTTGCATTGGATGCTGCTGCAGATGAAGCAGAGTGGCTTCGGGAGCTCATGTATGATCTTCCGGTGGTTGGGGCTCAGATACCGACAATACCGATATACTGTGACAACCAGGCGACAGCAGCAGTGGCATCAAATGAACTCTTCAACGGAAAGAAGAGAACGGTACGGTTGAAGCACAGAGCAGTACACGATCTTATCAAGAGAGGTGTTATTGCAGTGATTGATATTCGGAGTCAAGAGAACCCGACGGATCCGTTCACCAAGGGCCTCAAGCGCCAGCTGGTCGATGACACAGCTTGTAAAATGGGCTTGAAGGCATTCTGATAGTGTGTCTTTGTAATCCTACCATAAAGTTTTATGCTATTAGTTCAAAGAGAAATCTACTAGGCATCTAACTTTTGGTTCAAAGGAGGATCACTGACTGGGAAACTATCAGGTAACAGTGGATACTTGTTCTCTGGAACATGAAAGGGATACGGACCCATAACCACTGTTGTCTACTATGTATTTTCTGCGAAAAAAAACAGATCCTGTGGAAGGTTGGCTTAAACGCCTTAATGAGTTCTCAGGCAGAGTGAATGTCTGGTGTGCTTTACAGGAAGCACGGTAGAGCAGCACTACAAGGAGTGAAACTCCATGCTACAGTGGGGTGACTCCACCATGAGGTTTCCAGGTAGGGGTAATGCCTCGGCTTTGCAAGCCAAGTCATAGCGGCGTAGCACCGCAAATAGGCAGGTAGCCTAATGCTGTATGACATAATTAAGAGTTGTAGACAGCACTACAAAGGGGAGAATGGCCCCATGTTACAGTGGCACGACACCACGATGAGGTACCCAGGTAGGGGTAAAGCCTCGGCATTGCAAGCCATGTCGTTGCGGCGTAACACCGCAAGGAAGCCTTAGGCTTCATGCTGGGTAGTTTGGCACTACAAAGAGGCTTGTGACCTCATGCTACAGTAGTATGACACTACGATGAGGTTTCCAGGTAGGGGTAATGCCTCGGCTTCAGGCCATGTCATAGCGGCGTAGCACCGCAAGGAAGCGCAAGGCTTCATGCCATATCTCTTTAATAAAGAACTCACCTATAGTGTATGGAAAGAGATATCAGGCCGTCTCTTGAGGGTAAACTTGTAGACGCCCAAAATTATACACTGAAACCAGGCTGGCACAGGGCCTTCAATGTGCAGCCAGAAGCATAGTTGATGTCATTATGTGAGTAGGAAGAATTGCAGTTATGGTGCAGAATTCAATGCTTAGTCCATTCTTGTATCATGCTATTATTTAACCTATGCGGGAAGATTCAAGTCGTAGCGACATCTCTCCTAATGCATGATGGGCTGTCACTGTGGGGAACGCTCAACCCATATATTGGGATATGTGGGAGATTGTTGGTGTTTTTGCCTTTGGACTAGAAAAGATAGTCCCACATCGGCTACACCAAATGGTGAGTATCTCAATATAATGCATTGCTTGTGTTGAGGTGTGCACATGAGGTGTAGTGGGGCACAAGTTTGTGCCATGTAGAAGTATTTTTCTAGAAGAAAAAGGATTAAATCCAACAAGGATGCAAGTAATTTTTTGTTGTGCGGACTCGGACTCGGACACGGACTCCAGGATGTCTCGTGCATGCACGGGAGTGTTCGGGGGGTAGGCGTGGACTGGCACACTTCTATGCTGATTATGGGATGATCTAAATATCAAACTCTATTTTTGAGTATTGGTATTTTAGTCCCATCGGATAGGAGAAGAGGTGAATTCTCAACTCCACTCTATAAATAGAGCCCCTTGGTCCCTTTGAAAGATGCACCAAGAAAAGAGTTGAGGGAGTCTGTTAAGTCCAGGAAGTCCGTTCAAGTCTCAAATATTTACTTACGAGCGTTCCAGAAGTTCTTCGTGAACTTGCTGGTTCCTGGAAGCTGTTCGTGCTCGTGTGGGCGAATAAAGCTTTGAGCAACGGTGGTTCATTCACCCCAGCATCTCATTCTCGCCTGTCATCGCTGCTGTTGCCTTTTACAGTAACTTCTTTTAGAAGCTCTACTGCCGATAGTTGCTTGCACAAAGTCTCTTTAGATTTTTTGTGTATTACGTAGAATCTTTTTAGATCCTCGTAATTCAGAATCTCCAGGATCTCTGTTGCACATCTTCTTTAAGGTGTTATATTTGAAACGTTGTGTATACAATTGTTTCAGTTTTAGAATTTTCCATCGAAAATTGTGCCTCGGTACTAACAGTATCGGCCAAGACACAGAAGTTGGAGTAAAAGTTACGGTACCAATCATGTACCATATTTTTTTTCGTTCTTCATCTTCTTCTATGGAGCTATTGTGGATAATGTTGGACTTGACAAGAACATGTTTAAAAGAAGCCTTATCTTAACCTTATCCGAAACTCTTACTTTCTTTTCGGAAATTACACTATTTTTACAACTTTTTTGACTGACACTCTCAGCACTGACTTGCTTGCAATAACAGGTTATTGATTGGTACCTTTGCTTGTCTTCACAATGATTTGT
>JANAVB010020165.1:70000-72698 GCA_029216955.1 Iris pallida | reverse complement strand
GGACACGAAGGTCACGGGCGTAGGTGTCTTGTCTAGATCATGTATATGAAGTTGGTTTTAAGAAAACACTAGTCTTGTGCTCCTAAATTAAAAGTCATGACATCATATGATAATCATGAATAAAAGTGGAATGGTTAATGGCCTAAATTGATCCGAAAGTTGTGCGATACAAAGATAGTTCAAGAGAACGAGTTTGAGTGGGACATGATATATCAAAATGAGATAATCTTATCTACTACAAACTCATGAAAGAAGTTTCCAGAGATTGACATCTCTGATGCTCCAGAAACCAAACTCACGGAAGAACATTTGTCTATCTAGGATACTCTCTCTAGGGGTCTACCCAAGTCTTGATGCTGTCTACACAAGGAACTAACTCCTCTATATGATACTTGGGTGATACTTCTATACTATGTTACTCATGTCCCTCCTCTAACTGGTCACTTAAAATATTGGTGCCTAAACCTATGTAACACTTGAAATACTCTAGCTATTGCTACTAGATACTCCTTTTATTCTGGCACCTGGGGCAACCCCTACCTTAACACTTATTAATCACCCTAGGGTTTCTTATCTATATTTAATTATCAACAATCATACATAATACTTTCTAACCATACTCTAAACTATTAACACAATTACTTAAGGACACACACCCATTACAAATCACCAAGCGATCACACTACGATGAACCTATAATGAAATGAGACTCTACAAGGACCTGGACTAAATAACTGAAACTATCCCTACTCCTAAGCTAATTGATGATGGAATAGAATCTATAATAACATAAGTAAAATGATAAGATGATATGTTACGACCCTTATCAAGATATAATCTGATAATCATACCCGTCTGTCCAAAATCATGATACTCAGAGTCTTCGCCACGCCAATAAGCATGGCTGCGATAAACGATAGATTCCATAATTGGGTATGCACCTCTATAATCATGTCGTCTGGGATCCTCGCTATGCCGACTAGTATAGCTGCGAGAAATCTCAAATCTCATGACCAAGATATGTACATCCGAAGTCAGGTCTCTACGTTTCCGCTACGCCGGCCAATATAGCTGCGATAAACTCCAAGTTCCATAACTAAGTAGACGTTTACCTTCCCTGTTATTCTTATCAACATATGTTATCAGAAAGGTACCATAATTCAGGCCATAAAATTCATCTCGATATGAAAAATCAAAATCAGCGATGATCCATCAAATCAAATTCAAAAACAAAGAGCAAAGGTGAACAGAAACAAGAGGAAAGGATTTCAAATTGACGTTCAACCATGATTCTCAAGAGTTGTCCCAGGAATCTCTCAAAAGTCATAAGCAAAGAGATCAATATGTCACTTGATAGGATATCATCAAGGAAGGACAATTTATTTCGAAATGCTGGAAGAGTTTGTCATGGTAATCAAAAGATTAGAATTTTCCTAATATGTGATTGAGTAACTCCTATCATAACCTAAACCTATATCCTAAGAGCAGGCTCGTAATTTGCACTCTAAGTCGAGCACCATTACGAAATCGCACTAGTTGCGACTCTGACCTGCATGGGCCACCATAAAAACGTGTCACGACCCGCACCCTGTTTAGGGGCACGAGCACGTGGGTACGTCCAGCCTACGCCGCAGTATCGGCTAGAAACGCTGTAAAAGGTCATCTAGAATATATAGAATCTAAGACTATAACCTGTCATCTCCGCACGGAGGAATATATTCACAACTTAATCACATAATTCTAAGGAAGATAAACACGATGATAAGATAAAGATAAAGATGAAATAAATAGTCTGAAATAGTACCGAACCACAATCACAAGTTCAGAGACCAAGGCATAAAATAACATCACAAATAAATACTACAAGTCTCAAAGTATCAAACTAGAATGTAATCAAGACAAAATCTAGGTGAACTAGGTCACTACTGGCGGTGCGTCCTCTACGCACCGGGTCCAAAGGCTGGTCCTGGTCGTAGGCTCCATCTATGCCAAACCCGTAGTAGGTCGGACAATCTGCATCTAAATCCTCTGAAAAAACAACGGGGTTATCCTGTCAGGATATGAGCAAGTACAAACGCCAATAGCAGTTCCATGTGAATTGACAAATACTATAAGAGACAATCATAATGACATACAAGATGGAATATCAAGACTGAAAGTAAAACGGTACAAGAAAACTGGATATCATGTCATGTGTGAGATATAAGATAAATTGGAATATAATAATGAAAAGTAATCTGCGGTATGATGTAAACATAAAATAAAGTGCCATGAGATATTAGAACGTTATGTGATCGACTTGGGTCAAGATCAGGCTGTTCCATTTGACCGGCTATGCACAGGTAGTACAATAGTATAGGGATCAGGCCGACCAAAATGGAAAGCTATGCTCAAGTAGTATAAGGTCAGGCTACACCCTGCATGTGGTGAGGGTGGAGCTATGCGCAAGTAATAAACAAGTAAGGGTAATGATCACATAACCTCTAATAACTCCCCCATCCCCGAGTAGTATAATAAATCCAGACATGACAGGTCATGACACGGTATTCGAAGAGCAGGGGGCCAGCCCACTCCCAAATCGGTGTCTATACAAGTACAGGAAACAATATCGAACAATGTACTCATATACCAGGTAAACCAGGAATGACATCTCATGACGAGATTCACGTATACTAGTCCGTATATACTCGTGTCAAGA
>JANAVB010020165.1:0-65000 GCA_029216955.1 Iris pallida | reverse complement strand
ACGAGTAAATATACGGCTCGTATGTATACATAAGCTGTAAAATATAGAAAGCCAAGACACTAAATCTCATCCACAAAGATAAATAATATATGTAACTTTCAGTTTGTCATGTATACAATCGTTGGGGAGACAAATCTACTACCAACGAATTTAAATAGGGAAGAAATATACAAAGAAAGTGATTGTTCGAGCGAAGCAATGACGAGTCCAAAAGCAGTCATCACGAAGGAAGGAATGGCCTTAGCTAGAACACCTGTAAGAAATCACGAAAACACGCACCAGGAGAGATCACCATATCCTCAGAGGGACGTAACACACATAATATCATGCCAATAAACTGAATAGTAAGAGCTCAATAGAAAATATACATGCGTAAAGGTTCCTAACCATTCTATATGATATGCACTTTGAGAAGACAACGTTCTACGCAGGAGCTTAGGTGTTCAGCATAGATGGAGAGAGAGTGGTAGTAGGTAGCGCTCATAAGAGACACTATCGACCACGGGCAGAAAGTAGCTCATACGAGAACATCGACCCCGGGGCAGTAAGTAGCACTCATACGAGACACTATGGGCCCAAATCTATGTGTGTACTGAACATGTAGCCCCTACGCTAATAACTGTCTTCCCCCTCCCCATGATACTATATACGTGTCGACTCCACGACACTGTTTAATCCTTAATAACTGCCAAGTCTTTTACATAATCTATTGGCAGTTTTATCCTAACGCACAGCCTGTACGCACCAATGATCAGTCAGCACATAAGTCCGCATCTATATGCGACTCACAACTCACACACAATCCGTGGCACATCGTGACAGTTTATGAGATGCACTAAACATACGGTGGTCCCTTAACTCTAAGCCAATTGCATAAAGTATAATAATTTGCATCTATATATTTTGAAAGAACAACATAAAGAAAAACATGCATGATATTGAGCAAGAAATTAAACAGTAAAGGCAATGTGTCTTGCCTGGTAGTGGGCCTGGCGTGGTGCGGTGATCAGACAAGTCCTGTCATATGCACTAGCTGAAGTCGGGGTGGAAGTCCAGTTCACGAAAATCTAGTAACAATGGGTTTCTAGTATGGATTGGAGATAGAGATACCTATACTATTTTTTTTTTGAAGATACTTTCATGTAAATACTTGAAAATACTTTATATAAGTATATATAATTAGCAAAGTACATTTTCTCTAGCATGTAAAAATCTTTTTAGATCAAAACTTATAATTTTGAGAAAATATCTATAACAGGGGAACTACGATTTTACCAATCAAATTTTTTTTTAAATAAATATTTTGAAATCATAAAATTTAATTATAATAGTTTAAAACAATATTCTAAAAAAAATTATACAAATAATTAGAGTCGAGAAATATCTGTATTTAAATTAAATTAATAAGCATTTTAGGAATATATATAAATTTTATAATATACTTGTTATGAAAACTAATTAATATTGCTGGCCAAAATCTAATTTAAAAATCAATGTTGGGCCCAAGCCCAAACCATATATTTTTGTTACTAATACCATTTAGAAAATATTAATATAAAATTTAATATAAATATAGCAATATTTAATAAAAAATGAATATACAAGAATAATGTTTAATAATAATACTATGTTATTTTACTACAAATAATTATTATAACCTTAATTATATAACATTTGATTAATAAATAACCCAATTCTATAATATATAACAATACACTTAAGAACTCTTATTCGGTACTGTTCCCAATTACTTCAAAGTGAGAGAGAGAGAAAGAGGAAGAAGCCGGAGAGGGGGATTACGAGGAACTCCGGCGGTCGGGCGGCAGGCGGAGGTAGAGTCGACGGTCGACGCTCGAGGAGGAGCGATCTGGGCGGCGCGCGGTCCACGGGAAGGGCGGCTCACCCTAGGGTTTCGATGGAGCTGCTCCTGTGTGCGGCGCTGGCCGCGGCGGAGGGGCGCCGCGGAGAAAGGCGGCCGGGGAAGTCTCGGCGAAGAGGCGGGCGACTGGAGTGGGGCAACTGGCGGCTGTCTCAGGTGGAGGCGGTTCTCAGGCAGGCTGGGTCGGGGTTCTCAGGCTAGCTGAGGCGGCGCCGGTGGTGGCGCGGGCTCTGGTGGGAGGAGACGCCGCTCGGGAGGAGACAGAGCGGCAGACGGCGCTGTGGTCTCGAGCGGCGACGGATGTCAGGTTAGGGTCCTCCCCTCTTCTTTTTGTGTGGTTATTTGGGAGTGGTGGTGCTGGTTTGGGGGTTTAGGGAATGGCGACGGTGATGAAGATGGTGGTGGTCTATTGTCGACAGGGGATCCGGGGGTGACAGGGTCGGCTGTGGTGGAGTTGGGTGCCGGGAAAGGTGATGACGGGTGTCGGGACAGGGAGGAGAGGACGTGATAGTGGCAGCGATTGCGGAAGGAGTATGTCGAGGGAGGTCGGAGAGGAGACGGGCTGGGTGTTGGTGCTAGTTGGGGCCGACAATGGAGGCGGGACTGGGAGCCGATCGAAGAAGGGGTGGCAATGGCGCAATGGTGTTAGCAGAGGCGAGGCCGAGGTCGTAGTCGTAGATTTAGGGTTTGATTGTGTTTGGGTGGATGTCCGGGACTGTCGGACACAGGAAAACCATGTATTTGTACAAATATAACTGTAGTGGAACCGGAAGACGACACGGACACGATGCACGAAGCATTGGGTGTGATAGAAAATTTCTGGAGGAGTACCTCTCCTTTTATAGGAGGTGAGAATTTCAGTTGGATAGGGATTGGGGGGATTTAAATCCCAATTAGGTAATCATCTATTAATTCAAATTGATTTAAAAATAATTCAATTCAAATCATATCCAATCTAAATAAATTTTATACTTAATTTAAAATATTTTTAAATAAAGTCAACAAAATCTTTTCCAATTTAAATTACCATATTTAATCAAATATTAAAATTAACAAAATCCCAAATATCATTTTCATAATTAAATAAATAGTAATAATTAATTTCGAAAATTATGATAAATACTTAAATATTAATTCATGAACTAGCTTTTATAAATAACAAAATATATTAATAAGCAAATTTCACATTTCGCAAAACATTTGGAAACATTTCATATAAACCACAATTTTCAAATCTCCACTTATTTTTAAACAACGAACAAAATAACTCTTTTATACAAAATAAAATATTTATCACATATTATTTTGAAATTAAATTCTTCTTTATATATAAAATCTCTAATAAAATGTTTTACAAAATATGTACCTCGCACATATTCGCATTTGACGAGCAATTACGAAACGCAATTCTCGCACGCTACAACAATGTGAATTCGTATGTGACGTATAAATACGAAGTACAAAAAATAAAAATAAAAAATCGTAGTAAAAATTTAGGGATTTTACATCCTACCCAACTTAAAAGAATTTCGTCCTCGAAATTTAGGAATAGTTAGGATTGGTAGAGTTGAGGAGTTTATGGATCAAAATTTAAGCAATGATTTGAAAACGAAAACCAAAATCAAGCAATTTGAATAACGGCTATTTAGATAACTAGACAAATAGAATTTGGATTTAGTTTAGAAGATGATCATATGACAATCCATCAGTATCCAAATCATACCACCATCAAATATCATATAATGTGTAATCTAAAATAGGTAATAACTTCCTCGACCTATAAATATCTCCATCCTTCGAAACCCACATTCATGTCGTCACGATCTTTTAAGTTTGTGATTTATCAAAAATCATCAGTGTCTTTCGATACTCCACTCTTCATCTATTACCCTTTGAATTCATATTCCATAAAAATTTCCTTGTACATGTTTCCTTTTTCTATATTTGAGATCTACTCAAAAGAAAAATCCGCAGAATTTAAATTCAAAAAATAATTGAATACATTATCTCATGATAAAATTTCAATTCAATAAATATCTAATCCTCTCCTTCCAAATTTTTTTTTCAACTAAATTCATCTTCCATAATCTCTTTTGAAATTGAATTCCAATACATCTTCGATTTATTTCATCAATTCATATTCATGACTATCATAAAAAGAAATTTTATCCTTATAGTATCAGAATTTACAAATCACCTTGAAGTGACCTTGAAATATAATAATATTAAACACCCTATTTATCATCTCAAAAAAATTTCAACAATGAAGAATCAATTTGTCAATCGAGGTGCCTACTCTCCTTTGATCGTATCTTCCTAACACAATCTTTTATCATAAAATGTTATTTTTCTTCAATCCTTTATTTATTAGTGTCTTTAAAAAAAGATCTTAATTTATGGCAAAATGACTCATCTTCCATTCATATCAATAATCATCCTTGAACGGATTTCTTAAACATCAAAATTAAAAGTATTCGCACTCAAGGTTTGACTAACTAATTATTGCCAACCTTGGTGTCTATTTACCTTTGCTCCGCATTACATCCCTCCATTTATCTAGTAGGGTTGACCATGTATTTCAATTTATGACCAATCTACATATTTCTTGATATAATCTATCCATTAATCTCCTTTATGGATTTTTTTTTCTGGACAGGTATAACTGAAGAGCGTCATGACCAATTTCTATTCTTTGAGCAAAGAATCATACAAGGAACAAGGTTGCCTACACTACGGAGGAATCATAGTGAAATATGGGTGAAGAAATTTAATCGGAAGGAAGAAAAGTAAGGGTTGTTAATATTGCATGGGAAGTAGAAGGGTGTTATGCGTAAGTAAATCAAATAGGCATAAAAATAAAATGGCAAGGTTAAGCAATCAAGTTAGCAAACAAGTTTGCTGCATAATAAGGAATTAGCAGGTCACATCATATATCGATTTGAAGGAATGAGTCGTGTTCTGGTCGATAAATATATGGTATCATGGTAAAGGTTACAGTTTAGTCTCTTATGACCCAAAGTCATATCATGAAAGTAGAATACAAGGAGAAGTGTTTAGTGGCACGTGGTATACCTACATGAAGGGGCTTGTGTAGGTCTTACATATGGAATTTGTTGGATGGAAAAGTCTAGTGTTGTGCTCCAAATCTCCAAGTCACGGTAAAGGACACAAAAGAATTTAAAATAGAAAGTGGGAGTTCATGAGATAGATCAATACACAAAAATAAATGACCACGCTAAGGCATGAAATAATGATAATTCAGATTCGAGTAAATCAAGGTAAAATAAGTTAGAAATACAGTTTCTAAAGATATGATAGCCACTTAGATGGAGTATGAGAAAGTCACGATAAAATCTAGGTTTGAGGGAATGTCGAGTGAGTCAAGATTGAGATATCTTCACATAGTTTGGCAGATGACTTAACTACACTCGAGTACATACAACTATCATGGCAATTAATGATGAATACTTGTATCCCATTAGGGTGACTTGCTTGCTTCTTGGTTCTCTACCAATATATGATCTAATTTCAAATTTTAAGTTCCTCAACAGTTTCGAAATAAAATCTCAAGATACTCCATCAAGTATTTAATCATAACTTAAAGTTTAATTTTCTTTAAATAAATTCCAAAAATTCTTCATCATATCTAATGCGGCGCAACTAAATTTTCATAATAAGCCATCACTTTTAAAATTTCCAATTCTCAATGTACCTCGAGATAAACTCTAGCCCGTTTCATCAATCGCAAAAATCTCTTCTTTTTTTACCAAAATTTAAATATCCATAATCAAGGCTTTAAACTTGAAATCTAATTAGCTTTATAAATCATAGATCATATGGCACAATTTAAAATTTAAATTTTTCTTCAAAGTTGCTTTCATATCCTTCAAATATTTAAACAAAATTTTACCATCATTTATTCAACTCAAAACTAAATAAACTTATAAATCGTATGACTCAATTTTAAACCTCAAGCTCTCTCAAACTAAACTTTCGTCTCTCTAGTTGTCCAAAAATCATGATTAAAACTCCTTAAGTAATCTCAGGATAACTTTATAATATTACAATCCAAACTTTTAAAGTTAACCGTAAATCATGCGTCACAATATAAAAGCTTAAGTTATTTCTCAATCGATTTCATATTCCTAATAAATCATAACAATTTCACCATTTCAAAAATTTGTAAATCAAAATTTTTGTTTTCTCGATCTAGCTATCCTCTTGTGTATACCACCTTGTAATAATAAAATTCTAATTATTCTTTGAAGGCGGTAATATGCTACTACCCAATTGAAATTAACTAATCCTTAAGATCATATCTCTAGGAAAAATAAATGCCTTTATACTCAAATATAACTTCAATGGATATTATTTGTCAATATAATCCTTCTAGCCATAGGGTTGACCAATAAGTTTATAGTAGTGTAGTCATCTTTCTAACCATGTTTAAGCACGAGATGATAGGGTGTTGGTAGAAAGAGTTCAAACAAGATACGAAAATCAAGGGAAGCCACGGTAGTCGGAATATGAAAATCAAAGAAGGTGATCAAGTATGTGGATGAGATTCCTAGATTCTAATCCTATATTGCAGGCCCGTTCGGTACAGTGTAACGAAACGGCAAATTAGACCTGCATGGACCACCACAAAAACATGTAACACCCAGTCCTAAATACTTGAGACTAGATATGTATCATGCCAGCTGTATCCATACGAGTAAATACGGCTCGTATGTATACATAAGCTGTAAAATATAGAAAGCCAAGACACTAAATCTCATCCACAAAGATAAATAATAATAAAAGCAACTTTGAGTTTGTCATGTATACAATCGTTGGGCGGAGACAAATCTACTACCAACTAATTTAAATAGGGAAGAAATATACAAAGAAAGTGATTGTTCGAGCGAAGCAATGACGAGTCCAAAAGCAGTCATCACGAAGGAAGGAATGGCCTTAGCTAGAACACCTACAAGAAATTACGAAAACACGCACCTGGAGAGATCACCAGGTCCTCAGGGGACGTAACAAGATACATAATATCATGCCAATAAACTGAATAGTAAGAGCTCAATAGAAAATATACATGCGTAAAGGTTCCTAACCATTCTATGTGATATGCACTTTGAGAAGACAACGTTCTACGCAGGAGTTTAGGTGTTCAGCATAGCTGGAGGAGAGTGGTAGTAGGTAGCCCTCATAAGAGACACTATTGACCATGGGCAGAAAGTAGCTCTCATACGAGAACTATCGGCCCCGGGACAGTAAGTAGCGCTCATACGAGACAATATCGGCCCAATTCTATGTGTGTATTGAACATGTAGCTCCTACGCTAATAACTGTCTCCCCCCTCCCCATGATACTATACACGTGTTGACTCCACGACATGTTTAATCCTTAATAACTGCCAAGTCTTCTACATAATCTATTGGCAGTTTTATCCTAACACACGGCCTGTACGCACCAATGATCAGTCAGCACGTAAGTCCGCATCTATATGCGACTCACAACTCACACACAATCCGTGGCACATCGTGACAGTTTATGAGATGCACTAAACATACGGTGGTCCCTTAACTCTAAGCCAATTACATAAAGTATAATAATTTGCATCTATATATAGTTTTGAAAGAACAACATAAAGAAAAAGCATGCATGATATTGAGCAAGAAATTAAACAGTAAAGGCAAGGTGTCTTGCCTGGTAGTGGGCCTGGCATGGTGCGATGATCAGACAAGTCCTGTCGTATGCACTAGCTGAAGTCGGGGTGCAAGTCCAGTTCACGAAAATCTAGTAACAATGGATTTTTAGTATGGATTGGAGATAGAGATACCTATACTATTTTTTTTTTGAAGATACTTTCATGTAAATACTTGAAAATACTTTATATAAGTATATATAATTAGCAAAGTACATTTTCTCTAGCATGTAAAAATCTTTTTAGATCAAAACTTATAATTTTGAGAAAATATCTATAACAGGGGAACTACGATTTTACCAATCAAAATATTTTTTTAAATAAATATTTTGAAATCATAAAAATTTAATTATAATAGTTTAAAACAATATTCTTTAAAAAAATTTATACAAATAATTAGAGTCGAGAAATATCTGTATTTAAATTAAATTAATAAGCATTTTAGGAATATATATAAATTTTATAATATACTTGTTATGAAAACTAATTAATATTGCTGGCCAAATCTAATTTAAAAATCAGTGTTGGGCCCAAGCCCAAACCATATATTTTTGTTACTAATACCATTTAGAAAATATTAATATAAATATTAATATAAATATAGCAATATTTAATAAAAAATAAATATACAAGAATAATGTTTAATAATAATACTGTGTTATTATTACTACTAATAATTATTATAACCTTAATTATATAACATTTGATTAATAAATAACCCAATTCTATAATATATAATAACAATACACTTAAGAACTCTTATTCGGTACTGTTCCCAATTACTTCAAAGTGAGAGAGAGAGAGAGAAAGAAGCCGGAGAGGGGGGATTACCGAGGAACTCCGGCGGTCGGGGCGGCAGGCGGAGGGGAGAGTCGGCGGTCGACGCTCGAGAAGGTGCGATCTGGGCGGCGCACAGTCCCCGGGAAGGGGTGGCTCACCCAAGGGTTTCGACGGAGCTGCTCCTGTGTGCGGCGCTGTCCGCGGCGGACGGGCGCCGCGGAGGAAGAGGCGGCCGGGGAAGTCTCGGCGAAGAGGCGGGCGGCTGGAGTGGGGCAACTGGCGGCGGTCTCAGGTGGAGGCGGTTCTCAGGCGGGCTGAGGCGGTTCTCAGGCGGTTGGGTCGGGGTTTTCAGGCGGGCTGAGGCGGCACCGGTGGTGGCGCGGGCTCTGGTGGGAGGAGACGCCGCTCCGGAGGAGACAGAGCGGCAGACGGCGCTGTGGTCTCGAGCGGCGGCGGATGTCAGGTTAGAGTCCTCCCCTCTTCTTTTCTTATGGGTGTGGTTATTTGGGAGTGGTGGTGCTGGTTTGGGGGTTTAGGGAATGGCGACGGTGATGAAGATGGTGGTGGTCTGTTGTCGACAGGGGATCCGGGGGTGACAGGGTCGGCGGTGGTAGAGTTGGGTGCCGGGAAGGGTGATGACGGGTGTCGGGACAGGGAGGAGGAGGACGTGATAGTGGCAGCGATTGCGGGAGGAGTACGTTGAGGGAGGTCGGGGAGGAGACGGGCTGGGTGTTGGTGCTAGTTGGGGCCGACAATGGAGGCGGGACTGGGAGCCGATCGAAGAAGGAGTGGCAATGGCGGAAATGGTGTTGGCAGAGGCAGGCCGAGGTTGTTGTCGTAGATTTAGGGTTTGATTGTGTTTGGGTGGATGTCTGGGACTGTCGGACACAGGGAAACCATGTATTTGTACAAATATAACTGTAGTGGAACCGGAAGACGACACGGACACGATGCACGAAGCATTGGGTTTGATGAAATTTTTTTGGTGGAGTACCTCTCCTTTTATAGGAGGTGGAAATTCCCAGTTGGATAGAGATTGGGGGATTTAAATCCCAATTAGGTAATCATCTATTAATTCAAATTGGTTTAAAAATAATTTAATTCAAATCAAATCCAATCTAAATAAATTCTATACTTAATTTAAAATATTTTTAAATAAAGTCAACAAAATCTTTTCCAATTTAAATTACAATATTTAATCAAATATTAAAATTAACAAAATCTCAAATATCATTTTCATAATTAAATAAATATAGTAATAATTAATTTCGAAAATTACGATAAATACTTAAATATTAATTCATGAACTAGCTTTTATAAATAACAAAATATATTAATAAGCAAATTTCACATTTCGCAAAACATTTGGAAACATTTCATATAAACCACAATTTCCAAATCTCCACTTATTTTTAAACAACGAACAAAATAACTCTTTTATACAAAATAAAATATTTATCGCATATTATTTTGAAATTAAATTCTTCTTTATATATAAAATCTCTAAAAAAATGTTTTACAAAAATATGTACCTCGCACATATTCGCATTTGACGAGCAATTACGAAACGTAATTCTCGCACGCTACAACAATGTGAATTCGTATGCGACGTATAAATACGAAGCACAAAAAATAAAATAAATAAATCGTAGTAAAAATTTAGGGGGTTTTACACTTAACCCCATCCCCCTCGATGATACTAGGATTAATTTCCTGGACAAACTCTTCGTCAAGAGTAAACAGACTCTTCGTCAAGAGATCTGTAAAGTTATGTTATGGATTTTATAGTCAACAACAACATTTTTTAGGCTATTATAATGTCTTGAAACGTAGTTACAGGTACCTGTTTATCTTAGAATTCACAAGATCATGCTTCTAGCATAATTTTAAAGTAACGGGTACAAAAATTTGTAGATCATGTAAAATATAAAATATCTGAGTCATACAACTTCAGTACAAGATGTGATTGAAGATAACATTTTACAATATATTATACTCTTAATTAGTTATGATATATTTGTTACATAAACGTCAAGAGATGACAACTCCTCATATAGCAAAAAATATATATCAATAAATGGATTGGATGTCATATGAGTCAGTTACCCAGTTTGTATTTGATTTACCTTTTATGGCATAAGATTATCTAATATGATACAACTTATAGTCTAGAATACCCTTAAAAATATTCTTTCTAATATAGAATAGAATAACTAGTTTGACTGATTTAGTTTCTTCCTAAATCAGATTAGGTGACATCATAATTATTTAACAAATGTGTGGTTTTACTAACTGCTAATAGAAATCTTAGGATAGTGAGCCAAAACTCATCTGACTTTATCACCCCTTAAAGTAAGATACAATAACTTTCAACCTTACCTCTAAAGATTTATCTTTACAAACCATGTTTACAAAAAATGACAGTCTAAAGTACTAGAATAAAAGTTTAAGTAATTTTTGCTAATTGACTTTATCAAATCTTTTGTTTATCAAGTTTTGATCAACTTGGGTTAGCTGTAGGGCCGGTTCCCAGCTAGCGAAGGTCCACAAGGGAACGATTAAGTATCGTGTCGCTTTGAGCTATTTTCGTCTGGTTGACAGAAGGACCCTTTCGGTTTTTACCCAAAATAATCTCAATTTTAAAACTTTAGATTTCCATGAATTTGCAATATCACTAAACTATTTTCTTTTGACTAAATTATCTGAACGTGTCAAAGGAAGTTATAATGTCACAATTTATATGCAAACCAATGCTTGCCTAATATAACTTAATTAATATGACAGAACAATATTGTGATTTTTTGTGACTAGAAATTCTAATATTGTGATATATGATCAACTAAGATTGAAACATGCAAAACTAACCTGCGAAGAATCTTACTTTAATCCAACAATATACAAAACCATATACATAAACAAAAATAATTGGCTCATAGATTTCAACAATATATTTGTCCAATTAAATTTAAGAAGAAAAAAATAACAAAATATACGAATTGCAAATGTGAAACATTACCTTTTCACATGATCAGGACAATTTTTACTTCTTGATTTCTGTTTATCAATAGCACTTCAGAAGATATATCATTTTGTATATACTAACCAGAGTAAGCCAAACATTATATGTATTTAATGGCCGAAGCTTTTCAATATTATCACGATATAAAAGATATTGACTTATACAAAGATTATGTCCAATTTTGGACGAGATCATCTCAAATCCAATAAGATTATACAGACTCATATCACAATCAACCGATTTTATTAAAACATACAATGTATTTTATTTTAAGTTATATATGTACAAAGTTTATAGAAACACAAGCAAATTCTTTCGAAAAAAAATAACAATGATGAAAATATGAGATAGACTTAATTTTTCACCCTTTCGAGTTTGAAATTCAATCTGAGTGCAAACAACTATAGCAAGATGTTGCTTGAGTCCAAATAAAATTAGTAATCAAAGGAATAAAAAAAAAATTGTATTTGAGCAATTATGATTCACCTCATAATATACTTACTATATATTGAAGATCCTGACACCCAATATACTAAATAAGTCTCATTAGCAATTTCCTATGCTTGTCATATAAAAGAATATCACAATCATATCCGCCGCTCATTAAACCAAACGGTTACAATAGCATTATTGTTTTAAATGCATAGAAATAAATGAACTTCACTATTAATGTGTTAAAATTGTAAACTAAAGACAACGAGAAAAGCTTTTTTCTGTTTGTATAAAGACTTGTACAAAGTGTCTAATTAACAATATGTAAATTTTAAAAAAATGTACAAAAGAAAGTTTGCAAAAAATTTTAACAGCAAGAAGTTTTATGACACTATTTTTTAAATATTAAACATCAAGTAGTTTTCAACCAACACAAAAAGTGATTATTTTATAAAAATGAGTTTAACAACAAGTAGTTTTTCTATTTGCAGCAAGTATTTTATAAACATATATTTATCAGAATGATATTCTGATTCTTTTCTTTCTGTTACAGATTTGATTATTATAAACATATTGGAATAAAATTGATTATAACATAATTATTTAGATCCTAAACAGAATAATAGCAAAATTATATATGTTTTAAACTAAAAATCTAGGGATGTTTCTGATATTGCCGGGAACGCCGGGGCACGCTATTCGATAGAAAATACAGAAACTGAAACAGTTGTAAAGACAACGTTTTAAATGCAATTCCTTAAAGAAGGTTTTGCAACAGAGATCCAGAAGGATTCTGCAAATTACGAGATCTAAAAAGATATCGTAATACATGAATAATCTAAAGAGATTTTCGTGATCGTAGCAAACTGACAGTAGTGCCTTCTAAAAAGAAGATACTGACAGGACTGCTAAAGGCAACAAAAGGATGACAGGCGAAAGATGGAAATGCTGGGGTGAATTATCACCGTTGCTCAAAGCTTTATTCGCCCTCTGCGAACAGCTTCCAGGAACCAGCAAGGTTGACGGAAAACCTTGGAACACTCCTGCTCTTCTGACTCCTCGGAAGACGACGAACTCCTCTGGCAATGGCTCTACTCTTTTCTCTCTGTTTGAAGTAACAGAACCCACGCGTACTAAAAAGTACTAGTGTTTGTGTTAAAGAACACGCTCATTACTCTGTTGTGTTAAAGAACACTTAGAGTTTTTCTTCCTGGAATTCTGATTACTACTGCACTCAGAGAGAGGAGAGAACCTGCATATATAGCCCACGGGACGGTTGCCAAGCAGTTGCCTGAACTTCAGGGTAGTGGCAGAACCACTCCTGAACGTGCAACAACTGCTGCAACTGTTCCCGCTCTAATATGCAACCAGCCAAACACACACTGCGTACACTGCGCACACTGCGCACTCTACGCACGCTACGTACGCTGCGCACACTGCGCGTACTGGGCGTACTGGACTGCGTACTGGGCTGCGTAACTGGGCCAGCGTAACTGGGCTCGCGTAACGGGCCGCACAACGTGGTCGCGCAAGTGGCTCGCGCAATCAGCGCAACTTAACGCACTATGCGCCTAGCGACGATGCTGACGTGCTAAGTGCAAAGTTCGCCAACAAAACGCCATATTACGCCTCATGAGCCCGAGTCCGAGCCCGAGTCCGAGTCCGAGTCGCTAAGCCCCAACGGGACTTAGCTCCTATGGAAATAAATTTCCCAAGAGCAAAAAGCATGAATGCTTTAATTGTTGATTTTAGCCTTTTTCCCATTAGAAAAATAATCCCACATGGCAAACCCATGTGCACCTCCACACCACATGTGCATCTCCAATAATAGCAAAGCTAATATATAGAGATACAAACCATTTGTTTTTTCCGATGTGGGACTAAACCTTTCTAAAAGAAAAACCAAAAACCCAACAATCCCCCACATATCTCTATATATGGATATAAGTGTTCCCCACAGTAACTGTCTATCATGCATTAGGAGAGATGTCGCTTACGACTTGAATCTTTCCGCATGGGTCAAAAATCAAACTATAATACAAGAATGGACTAAGCCTTGAATTCTGCATCATAGCTGAAATTCTTTCCACTCACATAATGTAGTTACATGTGCTTCTGGCTACACATTAAAGGACCTGTGCCAGCCTGGTTTCAGTGTATAATTTTGGGTGTCTACAAGTTTACCCTCAAGAGACGGCCTGATATCTCTGTCATACACTATAGGTGAGTTCATTATAAAGAGACATTGCATGAAGCGCTTTGCGCTTCCCTTGCGGTGCTACGCCGCTATGACATGGCTTAAAGCCGAGGCCTTACCCCGTACCGGGAACCTCATCGTAGTGTCATACTACAGTAGCATGAGGCAACCGCCTCTTTGTAGTGCCAAACTACCCAGCATGAAGCCTTAGGCTCCCTTGCCGTGTTACGCCGCAACGACATGGCTTGCAAGGCCGAGGCTTTATCCCTAACCGGGTACCTCATGGTGGTGTCGTGCCACTGTAACATGAGGAACTCCTCCTCTTTGTAGTGCTGACTACATCCCTCTTTATATTTAACATACAGCATTAGGCTAACTGCCTATTTGCGGTGCTACGCCGCTGTGACTTGGCCTGCAAAGCCGAGGCTTTATCCTATTCGTGGGCAGCACCCCACATATAGGAACCTCATTGTGGAGTCACCCCACTGTAGCATGGAGTTTCACTTCTTGTATTGCTGCTCTACCGTGCTTCCTGTAAAGCACTCCAGGCATTCACTCTGCCTGAGAACTCATTAAGGCAATTAAGCCAACCTTCCCACAAGAACCGTTTTCCACAGAAAACAAAAGTAGACAACAGTGGTTATAGGTCCGTAACCTCTCCATGCCCAATAGAATATGTACGCACCGTTCCTGATATTCTTCCGATTAGTGGTCTTCCCTTGAACCAAAAGCTAGATGCCTAGTAGATAAATCTTTGAACTATTAGCATAAAACTTTATGGTAGGAATACAATAATCCAATATCAGAATGCCTTTAAGCCTATTTTACAAGCTGTGTCATTGACCAGCTGGCGCTTGAGGCCCTTGGTGAACGGATCCGCCAGGTTCTCCTGACTCCGAACATCAATCACTGCAATAACACCTCTCTTGATAAGATCGGGTACTGCCCTGTGCTTCAACCGTACAGTCCTCTTCTTCCCGTTGAAGAGGTCATTTGATGCCACCGCCGCAGTCGCCTGGTTGTCGCAGTATATCGGTATCGCCGGTATTTGCGTCCCAACCAACGGAAGATCATACATGAGCTCCCGAAGCCATTCTGCTTCCTCGGCTTCGGTATCTAGTGCAAAGAACTCAGATTCCATGGATGACCGCGAGAGCATAGTCTGCTTCCTCGACTTCCACGATATAGCAGCTCCATCCATTGTGAAAATGTATCCACCTGTGGACCTCTCGCTCTCCACCTCTGAGCACCAACTGGCATCACTGAAGCCTTCCACTACCTGCGGATCTCCGCTGTAGTACAGTGCATATGTCTGAGTCTTCTTGAGATATCTCATAACCCGTTTCACAGCTTTCCATTGTTCAGCACCTGGGTTGCTCGTGAAATGACTCAGCATTCCTACGGCGAAAGCTATGTCAGGCCTTGTGGCAGTAGTAGCATACATCAAACTTCACATTACGCTTGCATACTCTAGCTGTCTGACGCTTTTCCCTGAATTAGGCTTCAGCTTCAGATCACACCTGTGCGGCGTATCGATCCCTGGAAGATCCCGATACCCATAACGAGTGATCATTTTCTCAATATAATGAGACTGTGACAGCACTAGTCCAGTGTCTGTCCGGATGATCTTGATCCCTAAGATCACATCAGCTTCCCCCAAGTCCTTCATACTGAACTTGCTTGAGATGAATTTCTTTGTCTCCGTAACACAGCCAATATCCGTACCCAGGATAAGCATGTCGTCCACGTACAGACAAACGATAACACCTCTTCCATCAGCGAACTTTGTGTAAACACACTTGTCCGTATCGCTGACCATGTAGCCATTTGACCTTATAACTTTGTCAAATTTCTCATGCCACATCTTGGGAGCCTGTTCAAGATCCCGTACAAAGATTTTACCAACTTGCAGACTTTGTCTTCAAGACCCCTGATGACAAATCCCTCTGGCTGTTGCATGTAAATCTCTTCGGTCAGCTCGCCATTTAGGAAAGCCGTATTCACATCCATCTGATGTATCACCATCTTATGTATTGCTGCGAGAGCAATCAACATTCTGATGGTGGTCATCCGAGCTACTGGAGCATACGTGTCAAAATAGTCAATCCCCTGCTTCTGAAAAAACCCCTTGGCTACCAACCTAGCCTTGAACTTGTCAATAGTTCCGTCTGCTTTCATCTTCTTCTTGAAGATCCATTTGCATCCGATGGGTTTCTCTCCTTCAGGAAGATCAACCAACACCCAAGTGTTATTTGAGGTGATGGAATCAATTTTATTGTCAATCGTTTCCTTCCAGAAAATTGCGTCTCTGGTCTTCATCGCCTCATCATAGGTAAGCGGATCTGCTTCCACATGATAGGTGACAAAGTCACTTCCGAAGTCCTTCGGCCTCCTCACACGCTTAGCTGACGGCTCAGCTTGTTCTGGTTCAACCGTTGTTTCAACAACAACATCTTCTTGGACCACATCTTCATTGAAGACTTCAGTCTCTTGTGCACCCTCATTATTCTCCGGAACATCCGGAAGAACAATATTCTTGTGCCTTGCAAACTTGTCTTCAAAATATTCTGCATCGCGAGATTCAATGATATGATTTGACTCAATATCAAGAAACCTCCGAGCATCACTCTTTTCGGCATACCCCAAGAAGATCGTCTTTGTAGTCCTTGTCCCAAGCTTCTGAATCTTTAGATCTGGAAGCTTGACATACGCCAGACACCCCCACACTCGAATGACATTCAAGTTAGGTCTGACCTTGAACCAGAGTTCATGAGGAGTAACGTCTGAAGTTGCATGAGGCACTCTATTTAGAATAAAAGTGGCCGTCAATGCAGCTTCTCCCCAGTAGCACTTAGGAAGGCCAGCAGTCAACAACATTGAATTTATCATTTCTGTCAACGTCCTATTCTTCCTCTCAGCTACTCCGTTTGATTGAGGAGAGTACGGAGCCGTAGTCTCATTGACAATTCCATGTTCCTTACAGAACGATACGAATTCATGAGACCTGTACTCCTCACCTCGATCACTTCTTATCCTTTTGAGTTGTTGTCCAGTCTGCCGCTCAGCTTCGGCTCTGAACTCCTTGAATTTCTCGAATGCTTCGTCTTTAGCCTTCAGCAAGTAGACGAACGCAAACTTTGAGAAGTCATCGATGAAGGTTATGAAATACTTTATCCCGGCCTTTGTAGAGAACTGTTTGAAGTCACAGATATCGGAGTGAACCAACTCCAGAAGATCTGTACTTCGATTAACCCGAGGAAAGGGTTTCCTTGTGATCTTCGTTTGAGCACAAACTTCACATTTCTCTACCTTACCCCCACACTTGGTGATAAGTCCTAGACTAGACATTTTGTTTATTCGTTTACAATGAACATGTCCTAGCCTATTATGCCATAACTCAAGAGTATAAGCAGAATGAGTGATTTCATTAATTACATTAATTACATTGGACTGATTTACAAGCTGAATCTTGAACATTCCTTCGGTATAAAAAGCTTTCCCGAAATATGTTCCCTTGATAGATATCACCATCTGGCCAGCATTGATGTCCATCCTGAGGCCTGCATTGCAAAGTAGGCCTCCCGAGACCAGGTTCTTGGCGATAGCAGGTACGTGCTTTACGCTTTGAAGCGTCAGAGACTTCCCCGAAGTCAGCTTCAACACCACCGTCCCGATCCCGAGCACTTCAGCTTGTGCTTGGTTCGCCATCATAACCTCTTCAGAAGTAGGTGTATAGGTGGTGAACCATTTCTTACTGGAGCAGACATGGCAGGAGGCTCCAGTGTCAACCCACCAGTCAGAGTCAGTCCTTACTGCATCATCCTGTACAATTATAGCAACTACGTCAGTGATCATAGATACCTTACTAGGCTCTCCTTGCTCTGATTGCTTGGTCTTTGCTTTACACTCATTCTTAAAGTGGCCCTTCTTGCCACACTTGAAGCAAGGCATTTCTGACTTTGGCTTCTTTTTCTTGATAGAAGTTCCCTTGACTTTTAGATTATCAGGGTTCTTCTTCTTGCTGTGGAAAGCCGCCTGCTTTTCCTTTGGTTCCTTGGTCTGAACCAGATTGGCGTTAGCCAATTGCTTGGACAGTGTGTCCACCTTCAGTTGAGCCCGCATCTGGTCCTCAACATAGATTTTCTGTAGGAAATCTTCAAGGGTGATCTCCAACTTCTTCCTATGCATGTTTGCATAGAACTTGCTCCACCCAGCGGGGAGCTTTGAGACAATCCCTCCAACAACAAACTTGTCGGGGAGGGGTATCGCCTCGTCTTCCAGCTTTTGTCGCAGTTTCAGGAACTCCTTTACCTGCGGCAGCATAGACTTTTCGTCCTCAAAGAACCACTTGTGATATTTTTCAACCACAAATATTTTACTGCGGTTCTTGTCTTCTTCGTAGAGTTTTTCTAGAGACTCCCATATGTCTCTAGCGATATTCTTCTTAGAATAGGATTCTGCTAGGGAATCCTCCATAGCATTCAGGATAAGCAACCTGCAAATGCTATTCTCCCTTCTCCACTTGGCCTGAAGTTTAGTAGCCGCAGAGAATGCGGAAGCAGACCCAGTATCTGGAACGGTAGGTTCCTCTTCAAGAAGCACGTGATCCACGTCTCTGAGTTGAAGAGTGAGATAAACCTTCCTCTTCCAGACTTGATAATGCTCTCCATCAAACTTCTCTAACTTACAGAAGTCAGTGTTTAGGAGTGAAGCATTAATGTTTTCCATCGTAGCAATAAAGCTTTAAGATTGTTATTGCCGGGAACGCCGGGGCACGCTATTCGATAAAAAATACAGAAACTGAAACAGTTGTAAAGACAACGTTTCAAATGCAATTCCTTAAAGAAGGTTTTGCAACAGAGATCCAGAAGGATTCTGCAAATTACGAGATCTAAAAAGATATCGTAATACACGAATAATCTAAAGAGATTTTCGTGATCGTAGCAAACTGGTAGTAGTGCCTTCTAAAAAGAAGATACTGACAGGACTGCTAAAGGCAACAGAAGGATGACAGACGAAAGATGGAAATGCTGGGGTGAATTATCACCGTTGCTCAAAGCTTTATTCGCCCTCTGCGAACAGCTTCCAGGAACCAGCAAGGTTGACGAAAAACCTTGGAACACTCCTGCTCTTCTGACTCCTCGGAAGTCGGCGAACTCCTCTGGCAATGGCTCTACTCTTTTATCTCTGTTTGAAGTAACAGAACCCACGCGTACTAAAACGTACTAGTGTTTGTGTTAAAGAACACGCTCACTACTCTGTTGTGTTAAAGAACACTTAGAGTTTTTCTTCCTGGAATTCTGATTACTACTGCACTCAGAGAGAGGAGAGAACGCGACGATGCTAAGTGCAAAGTGTGCCAACAAAACGTCACATTACGCCTCATGAGCCCGAGCCCGAGCCCGCGTCCGAGCCCGAGCCCGAACCCGAGCCTGAGCCCGAGTCCGAGTCGGGGGCTTAGCTCCTATGGAAATAAATTTTCCAAGAGCAAAAAGCATGAATGCTTTAATTGTTGATTTTAGCCTTTTTCCCATTAGAAAAATAATCCCACATGGCAAACCCATGTGCACCTCCACACCACATGTGCATCTCCAATAATAGCAAAGCTAATATATAGAGATACAAACCATTTGTTTTTTCCGATGTGGGACTAAACCTTTCTAAAGAAAAAACCAAAAACCCAACAGTTTCTATACTAATGAGAAGTTGAAAACCTGGTGTATTTTAGAATTAAAATTTATTTGACTTACTGTATACATGTCATGACCATCAAATCTTGTACTCATTTCAACAAAAGATAATTACGTTATTCACAAGAACCGACTACATTAAGGGAATAATGTGTAAAATAGTGTAAAGTAAACAACTACTTGCATTTTATTCCTAGACAAAAAAAATCACAGAGTTGTGACCTATAAAAGACCATTCTTTTGTACATATGTAGGAAAAAACTACAAGTGCACGTAATTTTCTTCGGTCCCGAATTGTGTGATATTTCCAATTCGAAGGCATGTTAAGAAACTCTATCGAATATATATATATTAAGCATTATACCTCTTATAGTGCCGATTAGTCACTTGTAATTATCGGAAGAAAAATAGTTATTAGCTGGAAAAGAAGATTCTTCAACAAATAGAAATTTGAAAATGAGCATTCATAGTTGCTGAATATGCATGATATTTTGATTTGTCAGTAACAATTTCTAATATATGATCTTTTTAGCTGTAAATATATCTACATTAGTAGAACAGGAGAATTAAGAGATGTAGATGTTAACATTTTTCCAAAAAAATAAAGTAGCACTATGCCAAATAGTTTTTTTTGCCACGGTCACATTGCTTACTTCCTATATTTGACCAGAGACAAAGTATAGTGGAGCCAAATTTTCTTGACTTTATATATATTTGAATGTATCACACAAAAGCTTCAGATTTAGACATTATATAGTTTAGTACCAAACATAGAAAAAGTATAATGGTCCAAACAAAAAAGGGAACTTTGCCATTAAACCTCGAGGCCTAGTAGGCAGGTAGGTAGTCTTTTCCAGATCATGTAGCACATTCGCCTTTGGTCCACCATTTTGATCAATGCAAGAAATTGGAAGCTATATATATGTCAGCCAAACAACTAAGGACTTAATTAGTAACTTGCATCACTCTATGGTGGTTCTTTTTAAAAAGAAAAAGTTTCTCTTTGATGCTTTCCTAATAGTTCCAGTAGCTTACTTGTTTGTTGCAGTTGGACCATGTCATGTGAAGAATAATGAAAGCGAAGTGACAGACAAATGAGGAATAACATGAAATCTGTGGAGCAATCTAACTTCTGTTATTTATGGTGTTCATGCTTGGTTAATTCATAGATTGTTAGAAATTTTTTCTTTCATTTCTTGAAAATTTGTATATTAAAAAAAAAAACAAAATTAAAGTTTCCAACCTCCGGGGAAGTCGTGCACGAAGCACTGCCCTAAGAGTTAATCCGGATCTATGTGCAGACTTTTTCCGAATGCTCCTAGTGGTAAAACTCCCGCTCTACTGATTTTCCGTCGTCGCACACAAATTGGGAAGATTGATCCGAACTTAGCTTTTGCTCAGAAGATAGAATAAAAAATTGAGGAGCAGAATGGAGAAAAACTTTCATGATTTTTAGAGAAAAAGAAGATCAAATTCTACCATGTCCAAACAACAAGATGAGAATATATAGGCTGCCTATAACAATAGGTATTAATAGAATTTAATGCACATAAAAATCACCTAATAAACAACCAAATAAAAATAGACACTAAGGCATTGATTAGAAAATGATGGTGATTGAAAATTAATTTTTATTATTATTACCAATAACTACAACAATATGAACAAGTTCGAGCCAAACTCAAGCTCCAAAATAAAAAATTTATCAAGCTCGAGCACGATTAATTCTAGTTAAGCCAAGCTCAAGCTTACAAAAGCTTGGCTCGGCTCGGCTCGGCTTGCAGCCGCACCCATTTGCCATTGCTTGAGAATAGGGGTGAGCATTATTCGGTTTTGAACCGAAAATCGAACCGAACCGAATAAGAGATTCGGTTCGGTTTTAAAAAAAATCGGTTCGATTTCGGTTTTGAAAATACTAAATTTTCTTATTCGGTTTCGGTGTTGGGTTTCGGTCCAAAGCCGAAAACCGAATAAGAAAATTTAGTTTATATATATATATATATATATATATATATATATATATATATATATATATATATATATATGGTAAGCTAATACAAGTTTAAACAGAGTGGAGTGCTAAAAAAAAACATCTCCCATTGTTTTTTTACAATCCATTGGCTACTTACTTATATATAAGTTTAAGCGAACTCTCCTCCTCTGCTATCAAAGAGTTTTAAATGTTTCTCACTAATTTTCTATGGCGGCCAGACCTAAATTTGTCTTTACCCTACTAGTTGTTATACTGATTCTGTAGAGCTCGTTGGCGAAGAAGAGATTTGAAGACTGCTACCACGATTGTAGGAATGTAGGATACGGCAAGGTATACTGTATGATCGCATGTGGTCTGCCTCCAAACCCTTTGCTGGAGATGGACACTGACTGCATCATTGCCTGTGCAATGTCTTCGTGCAAGCATCTGGACCCAGGTAATAAAGTTTATCGATTTATGCTTCTGATCAACAACTTTGAGTAATAGGTTAAGTTATCAATCTAAAACTTTTCAATCTCTTTTTCTTGAAGATAGGGAGAAAATTACTCAAAGTTTTGATCAGAAGACTAAATCGATAAATTTTATTACCTGGGTCACGAAGACATTGTACAGGAAATGATGCAATCAGTGTCCGTCTCCAGCAAGGGGTTTGGAGGCAAACCACATGCCACATGCGATCCTACAGTATACCTTGTCGTATCCTGCATTCCTACAATCGCGGCAGCAGTCTTCAAATCTCTTCTTCGCCGACGAGCTCTCCAGAATTAGTAGAAAAACACTAGTAGGGTAAAGACAAATGTTGTCTGGCCGCCATAGGAAATTAGTTAGAAACCGAAAGCACTTAAAGCTCTTCTCGGTAACTGTTCCAAGATTTGTAAGAAGAAGGAGAAGGACTCTACTCGAGTTTGATGTTGAGTTTGATGATTGCGGAATATAATATATAGCTGTCTAGCTAAACAGTGTGTTCTCTGGGAAGAACCGATAACTATAAAAATAATGGGACGAAACTATGACTGGGACATCACTATTACAGGTAAGTAAAAATAATGGGACAACACTAAAATACAAATACTCTAAAATAGAGTTTGATATTTTTTATTATCCCACAATCAACATAGTCGGGTGTTAGTCCACGCCTACCCCTCGAACACATGTCCGTGCATGCACGAGGCATCCTGGAGTCTGAGTCCGAATCCGAGTCCGATCAACAAAAATCAACTTGCATTTTGTTAGAATTAATCTTTTTTCCTTCTAGAAAAATACTTCCATATGGCACACACCTCTGCACACCTCAACACAAAAAACCCTTTCCCAAGAGCCCGTCCTTATATATAGATAGAGAAAGCCACCATCATTGTATCGATCTGAGTGAGAGAGAGTATAGAAATTAAATATGGCAGGAAAGCGTAACATGAGTGCCGCCAGCTTGGTATTTGCCTTTGCCATGGTTGTGACAGCCCTACTGTCACTCTCCGGTTCTTCGGATGGCACGAACTCGTGTCATAGGCGCGGTGTTTATTCAGACCTCCTACAGATCCAGAAGGCGTGCGAGAATGTCATCTACAAAAATTCCAAACCGAATGAAGAGCCGTCCGCAGCATGCTGCGACGCCTTCAAGAAAGCAGACATTCCCTGTATCTGCAAGAACTTCGACGGTGACAAGGATCTTGAAGAGGAGATCGGCTTGTACCGATTTCTGTCGGTTGCGGGTTCATGCGGCGTCAAATTGGAACCAGCAACGAAATGTGGAGGTGGTGGTACTGGTAAGTCATAATTTGTGTACCTGCATGCATGAGAATTAAGGATTTTCTCTCAACTCATGTTTATAATTAATTAGCTTTGTTTGTTTTCATGCATGCATGCATGGTTTCAAATGTTGTTGCACTGACGGTTTCTTTCTCTTCTATTTGTTTGCTTTCCGATGGCTTAGTTAATTGATCAATAATAAGACCATCTCCAAAGGTGATTTCTAAAATTGAGTTCTTATCCTACTTGGCATTGTACTTTAAAGAGATTTCTATCCTAGTTGGAAGAGTTTCTACATAGAAATTGTACACATACAAAATTAAATATATCCTTTATTTTATTGAAAAAATTTATTTGAAACATATAAAGAGTAATTAAATATATCTTTTAACAATTTATTGAATATTTAAAACTTACGGAATAAATCTTTTATTTTAACATAGAACTGTATCTATTAGATATATTGGATCTTCTAACATACCAATATATTTATTTAAACATTACGAATGAGCTTAATAAATCTTTTATTTTGACCGGTTGTATATCCGTATGTTTTAAAATAACTATTTTTCATGTATATTCATCCGTATGTTAAAATAAATATTTGGTTAGATATTCATATGATTCCTATAAATAGGTTATGATCCAAATTTTTCATTACCTTCGATTCCGTTCCGTTAAATGTAACATATGTTTAAGCTAATACAAGTTTAAACATGGTGGAGAGCTAAAAGAAAACCATCATATCAATCTCCCATTGTTTTCTCCTCCTCTGCTATCAAATAGCTTTCATTGCTTTCGGTTTCTAACTAATTTCCTATGGCGGCCAGACCTAGATTTTTCTTTAACCTACTAGTTATTCTACTGATTCTAGAGAGCTCGTCGGCGGCCCGACGATTTGAAGAGTGCTACCGCGATTGTAGAAATAAAAGATACAGCACGGCATACTGTAGGATCGCATGTGGTATACCTCCAAACCCCTTGCTGGAGACGGACACTGACTGTGCAATGTCTTCGTGTAAGCATCTGGACCCAGGTAATAAAATTTATCTTCTGATCAACAACTTTGAGTAATAGGTTAAGTTATCAATCTAAAATTTTCATTCTTTTTTTCTTGAAGATAGGGAGAAGATTGAAGCATGTCTCGGCAACTGTTCCAAGATTTGTAAGAAGAAGAAGAATAAGGACTCTACTCGAGTTTGATGTCGAGTTTGATGATTGCGGAATATAATATATAGCTGTCTAGGTAAACAGAGTGTTCTCTGGTAAGTATAAAAATAATGGGACGACTGAGACATCACTATGACAGATATGTAGAAAATAATGGGACATCACGTCTTCATCTTACTATGGTTTGGAAATTGTAACGAGTATGGTTATGTAAGTATATTGGAAAAATAATATTATTATATATGAATTGGCTTCACGTAAATTTATGGACGATGGAAGAACTCATCTTGCGTTTTACATTCATAATTAACAATTAGGTCTTGTTTGGTTTGTGAAATGCAAATGAAATCAGTTTTTTTTCTCTTTCCTTTGAATTTTTTAAATGCCTATGTTATTTGTTGAAGACATCTATGCAGAAACAGGAACAGATTATAGGAATTGTCAAACAATTAAGTGTTCCAGCAGTAAATGGAGTTTTGTCCATCTATTTGCTTCAAAGTATGCTATCAAGTATCGACACTTTCATGTCCATAATTAAAAAAAAGGTGTTAGTGGACGTGCATCTATACATGGCATTGGTTATTTTGCATAGTCATGGAGACTTATAGCGGAGCCCCATGTCTGACACTTTCCATCTGTTTTCTGAAATTAGCTCAAAATTATAAATCAGAGATTCAGAGCTACTAGCAGCTCAAAGTTACGTAGCTCGAGCTTATAACTTTGCAGTCTGAGCTTATAATGGGTTTGGTAACTTTGGGTTATTATGGATACAAGAAATTACTTTGTGAACAAGATGTTAATTGATTATATTAAATAGGTGAAAACTATGTATAATTTTGATTTCGTCTGTAAAACTGAATTTTTTTTTCTTCGTGCTTCAATCCTGTTCACCTACTTTGCATACATTTCCATATGCAAAATGTTTTAGGCTTGTAGCAGAAATCCATCCTATTCTTGAACACATTGCCTTTTAGCAAATAATATAGGTGGTAGGATTTGACCTCAATGCCTGTAAGCCTTTTTGGATATATCAAATGAAAATTGCATACTTGTGTATTTGGCAGCACTGCAGATCTAAAGTTCTGTTTAGTGTACCTTGAATAATATGTTTGTACTTTAGCCACAATTGCCCGAAGTGATGCCAAGTTTAGGTTATGCCAAGTTGAGACATGTTGATGTGAGCAAAATCATTGATGAATGCCGCATGTCTTCTTGCATGTGCAAGAAGTTGGAATGTCATGTTAAGTTGGTACACAATAAATTTAGACATCTTGTGTTTCATATCATATGTGTGACAGAAATGTTGCGGCTTGTGAGAATATCCAAGCAAAACTAAAAAATTGACAAAACACGGGTTACACTTGCAAGAAAGAGTATTAACGGATTACAAGCTTGTCATAGCAGTAGTGATTGGGCCAAAGGCTTTGATTTTCGAAAGAGTATTAACGGATTCGTGTGGCTTACGTGAGATATTGCTTTTACGTGGAACTTAAAAAATTAAATCAGTTGTGACATTGTCAACATGTGAGGCCAAATATATAAGTTGTCGCAACTTCAAGTGTTTGTCATGTGATTTAACTTAGAAGTCTAATTAAGGAGCTTCACATACCATAAGATTAGTCAACATAGATCTATATCGACAATAATTCGGCTACCAATTTGGTTAATAATTCGATCTTCCATGATAGAAACAAACACATCTATAGAAAGTATCACTACATAAGGGAGTACATTGCAACGAAAGAAATCCGAAATGAAGTATGTGAAATCTCAAGACCAAGTCGTCATCAACATTTTCACCAAGCCACTCGAACAAAATGTTTCTTCAAGTTTAGAAGTCTACTTGATGTAAAAAATCAAGTATAAGGAGGAGCGTTGGAAGATAAACTTTGAGTGAGCCCACAAATATAGTTGGTCCACTATCACAGGACTTTGTTTTGTCATTGACCGTTTCTTTTGTGTTTGATCTAATTTCTAGGACGTGCCATGTCTAGATTTTTCTTGATAATTTTAAAATATTTATGTTCTAGAAATGTCCTAAATATTATCTCTCTCTCTCTCTCTCTCTCTCTCTCTCTCTCTATATATATATATATATATATATATATATATATATATATATATTAAAAAAAATAATATATATATATATATATTGAAGAAAAGCGGCGCGTATATAAATTGAGACAAACAATGGTACAAAACCCGATACGGTCACGCAAACATGTGGACCCACGGGACCAAAATGTAAGTAACAGCCCGGAGACAACAGGCCACCGAAAGAAAACAAAAAACCCACCCAAAAGAAGCTACTCCCCCACTATAATAAGCAGGGGACCCCAGAGTCTTCAAGGTGATACCTCACTAGCACTTTAACCAGTTGTCTGTTAACTTTTCTGATTAGCCTTTGAGCCGACCAACCGAGCCCCTCGTATCGGACTTTGTTCCGGTTTTTCCAGATCACCTAAATAACAGCCGCCGCCAAGACCCGGCGGGTGTGTCGATTGGGGGATTCCCACCACCGACACAACCTCCCCATGAAGGTCTCCCCTGACGTGATACCCAACCTATCTTCAAAATGAATCCAAATTTCAGATGATAACAGGCTTTGAGAAAAAAAGATAAGTGGTTTCCTCCATGCTACTCCCGAGCAACACGAACATTTGGAGGCGAAAGAGAAGCCTACCTTGTGAACACCATCATTCGTCGGGAGCTTGTCTTTAACTGCCCTCCAAAGTAACACCGACCACTTCAACGGAATGCGAGAATCCCAGATCTCCGACGTTGCCGCGTCCCTGGCAAGATTAAGCCTTTCGATCTTCCATGTTGAGGCAAGTGAGAACCTCCCCTTCACCCCCAGATTCCAGAGCAGCCGATACGGCTCTTCCGAAATTACAAGACCTGAGTGGATGAGGCGTTGGCCCGCCTCCTGCCTGAGCATAGCGAGGCAACGCTCCTCGTCCCAACCACCAACCGTCCAGAGTTCCCGAATCAGCGCCGGCAACCTCACGGGCACCAGGGACTCGCCGAGCCACCGTTCTGTGTCCACCTGAGCTTCCCCGCTCCCCAGCTGAACCCTAGTGTGGTCCTCTCCCAGATCCCGCCCCCGAAGGATCCTGCGCCATTGGTACGAAGCTTTCTGTCCAGCGAACAGGTCCGTCGGCCTCCGAAGTTTGACGTATTTTGCCTTGATGAATTGGCTCCACAAAAAGTTTTGGGACCGAAGCTTCCACCACATCTTGATGGAAAATGCGCTGACGACGTCCTCCAGCTTCTTGAGACCCAGACCCCCTTCCTCTTGAGTCCGCGACATGGTATCCCACGGACACCATCTATGCTTGTCTCGAAGGACCTGATGGCCCCAGTAGAAGGCAGCAAAGAAGCCTTCCAACTCCTCCAAAACATGTTTTAGAGGACAGTTAGCAGCCAAGATGTGAGTGGGAATAGAAGATAGAACGTGCCTTACCAGAATGAGCTTCCCACCCGGCGAGAGGACCTTGTTATGCCACCCGTCGATACGCTTCTTGATTTTAAGGAGGAGAGGCTCGAAGGCTAACGACGTACGCCGACCACAATAAAGTGAGCATCCTAGGTATTAGAACGGCGGTGAAACCACTTGACACCCAACTTCGAACGCAATCTCCTGACGACGAGCCTCTGCTAGTGAGTGGTGCATGTAGGCGATAGTTTTCCTCCTATTAATCTACTTACCCGAGCAATCTTCATACTGAGACAGGTACTTGTTGACGAGAGATAAGGTGATCTTGTCCGCAGCACAAAAAATCATCACATCATCGGCATAAGCCAAGTGTGTCACCAAAGGACAACCCGAGGGAGTATGGAACCTCCCAAAGCTCCTTTTGCAACCCAAACGGATGAGTTTCCGACTGAGGACCTCCACCGCGATGACGAAGAGACTCGGTGAAATAAGGTCTCCCTGGCGCAGACCCCTAAAGGATTGGAAGAACCCCTTGGCCTCGCCATTAATGACGACCGAGAACCAACAGTTGCTGACAAGTCTCCAAATAATGTTGATAGCCCGTTCATCAAAGCCTAATCTTCTCAAAACCCAAATGAGAAATTGCCAATCGAATTTGTCATAAGCCTTCTCCATATCGATCTTGATCGCCACGTTGCCTCCCCGGTTCTTGTGTCCGATGGACGCGATCATCTCCTGTGCGAGAAGAATGTTGTCGAGGATCTCTCGGCCTTTAATGAAGCCGCTCTGTTCTGAGGAGATGATGCGAGGCAGTGAGTGGGCAAATCTGTTAGCGACAATCTTGGACAAGATTTTATTGAAGAAGTTACAGAGACTAATGGGGCGGAAGTCGGTGAACTCACCGGGCTTGTCCCTCTTGGGGACGAGGACGAGAAGAGTGTGAGTAACTGCCTTTGGGAGATGAAGTCCCTCAATGACGCCGTCACAGCCGCAACAATATCCCCGCTAATTGTATCCTGGCAATGTTTGAAGAATTTACCGGAGAAGCCATCCGGACCAGCACCGCTATTCCCTTCCATTTTGTCAATAGTACCTTTGATTTCCTCCTTCGAAGCCTCCTTGGAGAAAGCCAAATTGTCGTCGTCGGAGATGATTGAGGGAATGAGCCGAAGGAGGTCCTCATCAGGAGACACCATCTCTTTGGCAAAAAATTTGCTAAAGAATTTGATTGCTTCCTCTTGGATCTCCCACTGGCATGAAGTGGACGCCCCGTCCTCTTTCACGATGCTCTGGACGAAAAAATTCTTCTGCCTGCTCTCCACACATGCGTAAAAAAACTTTGTATTTTTGTCGCCCTCAATGTCCCATTTGCAATTTGCCTTTTGTTTCCAAAATAACTCCTCAATATTGAGCCTCTGTTTCAACTTAGCCTGAGCGAGATGCATTGCGGCCCTGTTCTCCTCATTGTTGAGTTCGTCGAACTTCTCGTCGGCCATTGCGGCCCGCTTCTTAGCCTCCCTAGCTGCCTTGTGAATGTCCCCGAACGCTTGCCTACTCCACCGACCCAAGGCTCTTCTGGTGGCTTTAAGACGAAGGTTCAGCTGAATGATGGGGTTCCGATACGAAATGGATTCCCAGGCACGGCCAACGGTCGAGTCGAAATCGCTGTGAGTTGTCCAGAAGTTCAAAATTTTGAATCTGGTCCCTCCCGTCCTCCTACTGGACTTCAAATCCACTAGGAGCGGCGAGTGGTCTGATTCCACCAAGCTGAGATGCTCCACCGTCGTCACAAACTCCCCCTCATTCTAAGCTTGATTCGGAAGAACCCGATCTAGTCCGGACGATTGCCTGTGACGACCTTCTCTTTTGTTGCACCAAGCAAAAGTATTCCCCGAGGACACCGGAGAGGAGAGACCAGCAAGAGATATGAAATCAGCAAATTCTCGCATCGAGTGAGGGTCTGGAGGCCTCTCCCCGCTATTCTCAGAGGAGGAGACGATAGCGTTGAAATCCCCCCAGTCGCCCAGGGAGAGGAGTGATCAACCTGGATCGAGCTAAGATGATCCAGGGGCCTACCGATTCTGGAGGTGCTACCGTGAACCACCGTCAACATCGCCTCCTTTGAATTGGGAAGAACGAATAAAACAGCCACTTGCTCAAACTGATGAATTACTTTGATGTTGGCCTCCTCCTTCGCCAAAATCCATATCCCGCTCTGGTTCTCCACCGCCAATTGAAAGCCGAGTTTAACCTTCACCTTGTTGATCTGCTCGCCAGACACTTTAGGTTCGATGTGTTATTGTCGAGACACAATTTTTCGATGGAAAACTGAGAAAATGAAACAATTGTAAAAACAATATTTCAAATCAACACTTCAAGGAAGGTGATTTTGAATTATGAGAATCTAAAAAGAATTCGTAATCAACAGCAATCGATCGTAGTACTTCTAAAAAGAAGATACAATCAGAATTACTGGCAGCAACGAAGAAGGTGACTGGCGAAAGATGGAAGAACTCCTGCTGGGGTGAATAATCATCATTGCTCAAAGCTTTATTCGCCCTACACGAACAGCTTCCAGGAACCAGCAAGTTCGTCGGAGAACTTGGAACACTCCTGCTCTTCTGACTCCTCGGATGGACACGAACTCCCGTACAAAAGCAACGCTGGTGCGGCGCCTTTCCTCTCTCTCGAAGGCTGCTGGAATTCGCAAGCAAATTCCGATCAAAACTGTGTTAAAGAACACTTCTGAATTCTCTGTTTACTTGTGCTAAAAAATACTTCGTAAACTTTCTCTGGTAGCTTCTCTTACTTGTATATCACCAGCCTTGAGAGAGAGATGATGCATTATATAGGCCATGCAGCAACTGTTCAGTTGCCACAAAATTAGGGACGTGGTAATAACCACCCCGAACATGTAGCAACCGCCCAGAACATGCAAATGCACGTTCTGCTGCAAGTTGCGCCAACTGCGCACACCCCGCGCTCTTTGCACTCTGCACGACAGAGCGCGCACTGAACTGCGCACACTGTGCGGACTGCGCACACGGCACACGCAGTGCAACCAGCGTGCCTGCGCAACCCGAGCAACCCGTGCAACCCAGTGCAATCCCGCGCAACACTGCGCAATACAGCTCAACCCAGCTCACCCAAGCGCAACCTAAGCGCAACCTGGGCGCGCACCTGGGCAGTACAACTGGGCTTGCGCAAGTGGGCATGCACAACTGGGCAGCACAACTGGGCTTGCGCAACTGGGCTTGCGCAACGTGGCAGCACAACGAGCGCAACTAAAGCGCACTATGCGCCTAGCGACGATGCTGACGTGCTAAGTACAAAGTGTGCCAACAAAATACCACATTACGCCTCATGAGCCCATGAGCCCGAGTCTGAGTCCGAGTCCGAGTCGCTAAGCCCCTACGGGGCTTAGCTCCCATGGAAATGAATTTCCCAAGAGCAAAAAGTATGAATGCTTTTATTGTTGATTTAGCCTTTTTCTCATTAGAAAAATAACCCCACATGGCACACCCATGTGCACCTCCACACCACATGTGCATCTCTAAACTAGCAAAGCTAATATATAGAGATACAACTCCTTTGGTCTAGTCGATGTGGGACTAAAATTCACTTAGAAAAAGGCCAAACCCCAACAATCTCCCACATATCACTATATATGGGTATAAGTGTTCCCCACAGTAACTGTCCATCATGCATTAGGAGCGATATCGCTGACGACTTGAATCTTCCCGTATGGTTCAAACAACAGACTATAATACAAGAATGGACTAAGCCTTGAATTCTGCATCATAGCTGAAATTCTTTCCACTCACATAATGTAGTTACAAGTGCTTCTGGCTACACATTAAAGGCCATGTGCCAGCCTGGTTTCAGTGTATAATTTTGGGCGTCTACAAGTTTACCCTCAAGAGACGGCCTGATTTCTCTTTGTCCATACACTATAGGTGAGTTCATTATAAAGCGACATGGCATGAAGCGCTTTGCGCTTCCCTTGCAGTGCTACGCCGCTATGACATGGCTTAAAGCCAAGGCATTACCCCTCTCTGTGAATCACCCCATATCTGGGAACCTTTGTAGTGTCATACTACTGTAGCATGAGGCAACCGCCTCTTTGTAGTGCCAAACTACTCAGTATGACGCCTTAGGCTCCCTTGCGGTGTTACGCCGCAACGACATGGCTTGCAAGGCCAAGGCTTTATCCCTAACTGGGTACCTCATCGTGGTGTCATACCACTGTAACATGAGGAACTCCTCCTCTTTGTAGTGTTGACTACACCCCTCTTTATTTTAATATACAGCATTAGGCTAACTGCCTATTTGCGGTACTACGCCGCTGTGACTTGGCCTGCAAAGCCGAGGCTTTATCCTATTCCTGGGTAGTACCCCACATATAGGAACCTCATCGTGGAGTCACCCCACTGTAGCATGGAGTTTCACTTCTTGTAGTGCTGCTCTACCGTGCTTCCTGTAAAGCACACCAGGCATTCACTCTGCCTGAGAACTCATTAAGGCAATTAAGCCAACCCTCCCACAGAAAACATTTTTTGCAGAAAACAACAGTAGACAATAGTGGTTATAGGTCCGTAACCTCGCCATGCCCAATAGAACATGTACCCACCGTTTCTGACATTCTTCTGATTAGTGGTCCTCCCTTGAACCAAAAGCTAGATGCCTAGTAGATAAATCTTTGAACTAATAGCATAAAACTTTATGGTAGGAATACAATAATACAATATCAGAATGCCTTCAAGCCTATTTTACAAGCTGTGTCATCGACCAGCTGGCGCTTGAGGCCCTTGGTGAACGGATCCGCCAGGTTCTCCTGACTCCGAACATCAATCACTATAATAACACCTCTTTTGATAAGATCGTGTACTGCCCTGTGCTTCAACCGCACAGTCCACTTCTTCCCCTTGAAGAGGTCATTTGATGCCACCGCCGCAGTCACCTGGTTGTCGCTGTATATCGGTATCGCCGATATTTACGACCCAACCACTGGAAGATCATACATGAGCTCCCGAAGCCATTCTGCTTCCTCGGCTGCGGTATCAAGTGCAAAGAACTCAGATTCCAAGGATGACCGCGAGAGCATAGTCTGCTTCTTCGACTTCCACGATATAGCAACTCCACCCATTGTGAAAATGAATCCACCTATGGACCTCTCGCTCTCCACCTCTGAGCACCAGCTGGCATCAATGAAGCCTTCCACTACCGGTAGATCTCCGCTGTAGTACAGTGCATATGTCTGAGTCTTCTTGAGATATCTCATAACCCGTTTCACAGCTTTCCAGTGTTCAGCACCTGGGTTGCTCGTGAAATGACTCAGCATTCCTACGGCGAAAGCTTTGTCAGGCCTTGTGGCAGTAGTAGCATACATCAAACTTTCGATTACGCTTGCATACTCCAGCTGCCTGACGCTTTCTCCTGAATTAGGCTTCAACTTCATATCACACATATACGGCGTATCGATCCCTGGAAGATCCCGATACCCATAACGAGTGATCATTTTTTTCAATATAATGAGACTATGACAGCGCTAGTCCAGTGTCTGTCCGGATGATCTTGATCCCTAAGATCACATCAGCTTCCCCTAAGTCCTTCATACTGAACTTGCTTGAGATAAACTTCTTTGTCTCCGTGACACAGCTAATATCCGTACCTAGGATAAGCATGTCGTCTACGTACAGACAAACGATCACACCTCTTCCATCAGCGAACTTCATGTAAACACACTTGTCCGTATCGCTGACCATGTAGCCATTTAACCTTATAACTTTGTCAAATTTCTCATGCCACATCTTGGGAGCCTGTTTAAGACCTTACAAAGATTTCACCAACTTGCAGACTTTGTCTTCAAGACCCCTGATGACAAATCCCTCTGGCTGTTGCATGTAAATCTCTTCGGTCAGCTCGCCATTTAGGAAAGTCGTATTCACATCCATCTGATGTATCACCATCTTATGTATTGCTGCGAGAGCAATTAACATTTTGATGGTGGTCATCCGGACTACTGCAGCATACGTGTCAAAATAGTCAATCTCCTGCTTCTGAGAAAATCCCTTGGCTACCAACCTAGCCTTGAACTTGTCAATAGTTCCGTCTGCTTTCATCTTCTTCTTGAAGATCCATTTGCATCCGATGGGTTTCGCTCCTTCAGGAAGATCAACCAACACCCAAGTGTTATTTGAGGTGATAGAAACAATCTCATTGTCAATCGCCTCCTTCCAGAAAACCGCATCTCTGGTCTTCATCGCCTCATCATAGGTAAGCGGAATGCTTCCACATGATAGGTGACAAAGTCACTTCCGAAGTCCTTCGGCCTCCTCACTCGCTTCATTGACGGCTCAGCGAGATCTGGTTCAACCGTTGTTTCAACAACAATATCTTCTTGGACCACATCTTCATTGAAGACCTGTGCACCCTCATTATTCTCCGGAACATCCGCAAGAACAATATTCTTGTGCCTTGCAAATTTGTCTTCAAAATATTCTGCGTCGCGAGATTCAATGATATGATTTGACTCAATATCAAGAAATCTTCGAGCATCACTCTTCTCGGCATACCCCAAGAAGATCGTCTTAGTAGTCCTTGTCCCAAGCTTCTGAATCTTCAGATCTGGAAGCTTGACATACGCCAGACACCCCCACACTCGAATGACATTCATGTTAGGTCTGATCTTGAACCATAGTTCATGAGGAGTAATATCTGAAGTTGCATGAGGCACTCTATTTAGAATAAAAGTGGCCGTCAATGCAACTTCTCTCCAGTAGCACTTAGGAAGGCCAGCAGTCAACAATATTGAGTTAATCATTTCTGTTAACGATCTATTCTTCCTCTCTGCTACTCCGTTTGATTGAGGAGAGTACGAAGCCATAGTCTCATTGACAATTCCATGTCCTTTGCAGAACGATACAAATTTATGAGACCTGTACTCCCCACCTCGATCACTTCTTATCCTTTTGAGTTGTTGTCCAGTCTGCCGCTCAGCTTCGGCTCTGAACTCCTTGAACTTCTCGAATGCTTCGTCTTTAGCCTTCAGCAAGTAGACGAACGCATACTTCGAGAAGTCATCGATGAAGGTTATGAAATACTTCATCCCGGCCTTTGTAGAGAACTGTTTAAAGTCACAGATATCGAAGTGTACCATCTCCAGAAGATCTGTACTTTGATTAACCCGAGGAAAGGGTTTCCTTGTGATCTTTTTTTTAGCACAAACTTCACATTTCTCTACCTTACCCCCACACTTGGAGATAAGTCCTAGACTAGACATTCTGTTTATTCGTTTACAATGAACATGTCCTAGCCTATTATGCCACAACTCAAGAGTATAAGTAGAATGAGTGATTTCATTAATCACATTAATTACATTGGACTGATTTATAAGCTGAATTTTGAACATTCCTTCGGTATAAAAAGCTTTCCCGAAATATGTTCCCTTGATAGACATCACCATCTGGCCAGCATTGATGTCCATCCTGAGGCCTGCGTTGCAGAGTAGACCTCCTGAGATCAGGTTCTTAGCGATAGCAGGTACGTGCTTCACGCCTTGAAGCATCAGAGACTTTCCCGAAGTCAGCTTCAACACCACCGTCCTGATCACGAGCACTTCAGCTTGTGCCTGGTTCACCATCAAAACCACTTCAGAAGTAGGTGTGTAGGTGGTGAACCACTCCTTACTGGAGCAGACATGGCAGGAGGCTCCAGTGTCTATCCACCAGTCAGAGTCAGTCCTTACCGCATCAACCTGCGCAATCATAGCAACAACGTTAGTGATCATAGATACCTTGCTAGGCTCTCCTTGTTCTGATTGCTTGGTCTTTGCTTTGCATTCATTTTTGAAGTGGCCCTTCTTGACACACTTGAAACAAGGCATCTGAGACTTTGCCTTCTTTCACTTGAAGGAAGTCCTTTTTACGTTTAGATTGTTAGGGTCCTTCTTCTTGCTGTGGGAAGCTGCCTGCTTTCTCCTTGGTTCCTTGGTATGAACCAGATTGGCGTTAGCCAATTGCTTGGACAGTATGTCCATCTTCAGTTGAGTCCGCATCTGATCCTTAACATAGATTTCCTGCAAGAAATCTTCAAGGCTGATCTCAAGCTTCTTTCTATGCATGTTTGCATAGAACTTACTCCACCCAGCGGGGAGCTTTGAGACAATACCTCCAACAACAAACTTGTCGGGGAGGGGCATCGCCTCGTCTTCCAACTTCTGTCGCAGCTTCAGAAATTCTTTTACCTGCGGCAACATGGACTTCTCGTCCTCAAAGAGCCATTTGTGATATTTTTCAACCACAAATATCTTGCTCCTGTTCTTGTCTTCTTCGTACAGTTTCTCCAGAGACTCCCATATGTCTCTGGCAATAGTCTTCTTACTGTAGGATTCTGCTAGGGAATCCTCCATAGCATTCAGGATAAGCAGCCTGCAAATGCTATTCTCCCTTCTCCATTTGGCCTGAAGTTTAGTAGCCGCAGTGATTGCGGCAGCAGACACAGTATCTGGAACAGTTGGTTCCTCTTCAAGCAGCACGTGATCAACGTCTCTGAGTTGAAGAGTGAGATAAACCTTCCTCTTCCAGACTTGATAATGCTCTCCATCAAACTTTTCTAACTTACATAAGTCAGTGTTGAGGAGTGAAGCATTAAAGTTTTCCATCGTAGCAATAAAGCTTTGAGATTGTTATTGCCGGGACACAATTTTTTGATGGAAAACTGAAAAAATAAAATAATTATAAAAACAATGTTTCAAATCAATACTTCAAAGAAGGTGATTCTGAATTACGAGAATCTAAAAAGATTTCGTAATCAATAGTAATCGATCGTTGTACTTCTAAAAAGAAGATACAATCAGAATTACTGGCAGCAACAAAGAAGGTGACTGGCGAAAGATGGAAGAACTCCTGCTGAGGTAAATAATCACTGTTGCTCAAAGCTTCATTCGCCCTAAACGAACAGCTTCCAGGAACCAGCAAGTTCGTCGGAGAACTTGGAACACTCCTGCTCTTCTGACTCCTCGGATGGACACGAACTCCCGTGCAAAAGCAACGCTGGTGCGGCGTCTTTCCTCTCTCTCTCGAAGGCTGCTGGAATTCGCAAGCAAATTCCGATCAGAACTGTGTTAAAGAACACTTCTGAATTCTCTGTTTACTTGTGCTAAAAAATACTTCGTAAACTTTCTCTGGTGGCTTCTCTTACTTGTATATCACCAGCCTTGAGAGAGAGAGGATGCCTTATATAGGCCTTGCAGCAACTGTTCGGTTGCCGCAAAGTTAGGGACGTGGTAATAACCACCCCGAACATGTAGCAACCGCCCAGAACATGCAAACGCCAACTGTTCGATTGCCACAAAGTTAGGGACGTGGTAATAACCACCCCGAACATGTAGCAACCGCCCAGAACATGCAAACGCACGTTCTGCTGCAAGTTGCGCCAACTGCGCACACTCCGTGCTCTTTGCACTCTGTGCGACAGAGCGCGTACTGAACTGCGCACACTGCGCGCACTGCGCACACGGCGCACGCAGCGCACGCAGCGCGCCCGTGCAACCCGCGCAACCCGCGCAACCCAGCGTAACCCTGCGCAACCCAGCGCACCCAAGCGCAACCTGGACGCGCACCTGGGCAGTACAACTGGGCTTGCGCAACTAGGCAGCGCAACTGGGGTTGCACAAGTGGCTCGCGCAACGAGCGCAACTAAAGTACACTATGCGCCTAGCGACGATGCTGAGCACAAGTACAAAGTGCGCCAACAATACGCCACATTACGCCTCATGAGCCCATGAGCCCGAGTCCGAGTCGCGGCTTAGCTCCTATGGAAATAAATTTCCCAAGAGCAAAAAGCATGAATGCTTTAATTGTTGATTTTAGCCTTTTTCTATTAGAAAAATAATCCCACATGGCAAACCCATGTGCACCTCCACACCACATGTGCATCTCCAATAATAGCAAAGCTAATATATAGAGATACAAACCATTTATTTTTTCCGATGTGGGACTAAACCTTTCTAAAGGAAAAACCAAAAACCCAACAGTTTCTATACTAATGAGAAGTTGAAAACATGGTGTATTTTAGAATTAAAATTTATTTGACTTACTGTATACATATCATCAAATCTTGTACTCATTTCAACAAAAGATAATTACGTTATTCACAAGAACCGACTACATTAAGGGAATAATGTGTATAATAGTGTAAAGTAAACAACTACTTACATTTTATTCCTAGACAAAAAAAATCAGAGTTGTGACCTATAAAAGACCATTCTTTTGTACATATGTAGGAAAAAACTACAAGTGCACGTAATTTTCTTCGGTCCCGAATTGTGTGATATTTCCAATTCGAAGGCATGTTAAGAAACTCTATCGAATATATATATTAAGCATTATACCTCTTATAGTGCCGATTAGTCACTTGTAATTATCGGAAGAAAAATAGTTATTAGCTGGAAAAGAAGATACTTCAACAAATAGAAATTTGAAAATGAGCATTCATAGTTGCTGAATATGCATGATATTTTGATTTGTCAGTAACAATTTCTAATATATGATCTTTTTAGCTGTAAATATATCTATATTAGTAGAACAGGAGAATTAAGAGATGTAGATGTTAACATTTTTCCAAAAAAATAAAGTAGCACTATGCAAAATAGTTTTTTTTGCCACGGTCACATTGCTTACTTCCTATATTCGACCAGAGACAAAGTATAGTGGAGCCAAATTTTCTTGACTTATATATATTTGAATGTATCACACAAAAGCTTCAGATTTAGACATTATATAGTTTAGTACCAAACATAGAAAAAGTATAATGGTCCAAACAAAAAAGGGAACTTTGCCATTAAACCTCGAGGCCTAGTAGGCAGGTAGGTAGTCTTTTCCAGATCATGTAGCACATTCGCCTTTGGTCCACCATTTTGATCAATGCAAGAAATTGGAAGCTATATATATGTCAGCCAAACAACTAAGGATTTAATTAGTAACTTGCATCACTCTATGGTGGTTCTTTTTAAAAAGAAAAAGTTTCTCTTTGATGCTTTCCTAATAGTTCCAGTAGCTTACTTGTTTGTTGCAGTTGGACCATGTCATGTGAAGAATAATGAAAGCGAAGTGACAGACAAATGAGGAATAACATGAAATCTGTGGAGCAATCTAACTTCTGTTACTTATGGTGTTCATGCTTGGTTAATTCATAGATTGTTAGAAATTTTTTCTTTCATTTCTTGAAAATTTGTATATTAAAAAAAATAAACAAAATTAAAGTTCCCAACCTCCGGGGAAGTCGTGCACGAAGCACTGCCCTAAGAGTTAATCCGGATCTATGTGCAGACTTTTTCCGAATGCTCCTAGTGGTAAAACTTCCGCTCTATCGATTTTCCGTCGTCGCACACAAATTGGGAAGATTGATCCGAACTTAGCTTTTGCTCAGAAGATAGAATAAAAAATTGAGGAGCAGAATGGAGAAAAACTTTCATGATTTTTAGAGAAAAAGAAGATCAAATTCTACCATGTCCAAACAACAAGATGAGAATATATAGGCTGCCTATAACAATAGGTATTAATAGAATTTAATGCACATAAAAATCACCTAATAAACAACCAAATAAAAATAGACACTAAGGCATTGATTAGAAAATGATGGTGATTGAAAATTAATTTTTATTATTATTACCAATAACTACAACAATATGAACAAGTTCGAGCCAAACTCAAGCTCCAAAATAAAAAAATTATCAAGCTCGAGCACGATTAATTCTAGTTAAGCCAAGCTCAAGCTTACAAAAGCTTGGCTCGGCTCGGCTCGGCTTGCAGCCGCACCCATTTGCCATTGCTTGAGAATAGGGGTGAGCATTATTCGGTTTTGAACCGAAAATCGAACCGAACCGAATAAGAGATTCGGTTCGGTTTTAAAAAAAATCGGTTCGATTTCGGTTTTGAAAATACTAAATTTTCTTATTCGGTTTCGGTGTTGGGTTTCGGTCCAAAGCCGAAAACCGAATAAGAAAATTTAGTTTATATATATATATATATATATATATATATATATATATATATATATATGGTAGGCTAATACAAGTTTAAACAGAGTGGAGTGCTAAAAAAACATCTCCCATTGTTTTTTTACAATCCATGGGCTACTTACTTATATATAAGTTTAAGCGAACTCTCCTCCTCTGCTATCAAAGAGCTTTAAATGTTTCTCACTAATTTTCTATGGCGGCCAGACCTAAATTTGTCTTTACCCTACTAGTTGTTATACTGATTCTGTAGAGCTCGTTGGCGAAGAAGAGATTTGAAGACTGCTGATTGTAGGAATGCAGGATACGGCAAGGTATACTGTATGATCGCATGTGGTCTGCCTCCAAACCATTTGCTGGAGATGGACACTGACTGTATCATTGCCTGTGCAATGTCTTCGTGCAAGCATCTGGACCCAGGTAATAAAGTTTATCGATTTAGGCTTCTGATCAACAACTTTGAGTAATAGATTAAGTTATCAATCTAAAACTTTTCAATCTCTTTTTCTTGAAGATAGGGAGAAAATTACTCAAAGTTTTGATCAGAAGACTAAATCGATAAATTTTATTACCTGGGTCACGAAGACATTGTACAGGAAATGATGCAATCAGTGTCCGTCTCCAGCAAGGGGTTTGGAGGCAAACCACATGCCACATGCGATCCTACAGTATACCTTGTCGTATCCTGCATTCCTACAATCGCGGCAGCAGTCTTAAAATATCTTCTTCGCCGACGAGCTCTCCAGAATTAGTAGAAAAACACTAGTAGGGTAAAGACAAATGTTGTCTCGCAGCCATAGAAAATTAGTTAGAAACCGAAAGCACTTAAAGCTCTTCTCGGTAACTGTTCCAAGATTTGTAAGAAGAAGGAGAAGGACTCTACTCGAGTTTGATGTTGAGTTTGATGATTGCGGAATATAATATATAGCTGTCTAGCTAAACAGTGTGTTCTCTGGGAAGAACCGATAACTATAAAAATAATGGGACGACACTATGACTGGGACATCACTATTACAGGTAAGTAAAAATAATGGGACAGCACTAAAATACAAATACTCTAAAATAGAGTTTGATATTTTTTATTATCCCACAATCAACATAGTCGGGTGTTAGTCCACGCCTACCCCTCGAACACATGCCCGTGCATGCACGAGGCATCCTGGAGTCTGAGTCCGAATCCGAGTCCGATCAACAAAAATCAACTTGCATTTTGTTAGAATTAATCATTTTTCCTTCTAGAAAAATACTCCCATATGGCACACACCTCTGCACACCTCAACACAAAAAACCCTTTCCCGAGAGCCCGTCCTTATATATAGATAGAGAAAGCCACCATCATTGTATCGATCTGAGTGAGAGAGAGAGAGTATAGAAATTAAATATGGCAGGAAAGCGTAACATGAGTGCCGCTAGCTTGGTATTTGCCTTTGCCATGGTTGTGACAGCCCTACTGTCACTCTCCGGTTCTTTGGATGGCACGAACTCGTGTCATAGGCGCGGTGTTTATTCAGACCTCCTACAGATCCAGAAGGCGTGCGAGAATGTCATCTACAAAAATTCCAAACCGAATGAAAAGCCGTCCGCAGCATGCTGCGACGCCTTCAAGAAAGCAGACATTCCCTGTATCTGCAAGAACTTCGATGGTGACAAGGATCTTGGAGAGGAGATCGGCTTGGACCGATTTCTGTCGGTTGCGGGTTCATGCGGCGTCAAATTGGAACCAGCAACGAAATGTGGAGGTGGTGGTACTGGTAATAATTTGTGTACCTGCATGCATGAGAATTAAGGATTTTCTCTCAACTCATGTTTATAATTAATTAGCTTTGTTCGTTTTCATGCATGCATGCATGGTTTCAAATGTTGTTGCACTGACGGTTTCTTTCTCTTGCTTTCCGATGGCTTAGGCTTGCATGTGTCAAAGTGCTATGTAATGTACTATCATGCATGCACCTAATTAATTGATCAATAATAAGACCATCTCCAAAGGTGATTTCTAAAATTGAGTTCTTATCCTACTTGGCATTGTACTTTAAAGAGATTTCTATCTAGTTGAAAGAGTTTCTACATAGAAATTGTACACATACAAAATTAAATATATCCTTTATTTTATTGAAGAAATTTATTTGAAACATACAAAGAGTAATTAAATATATCTTTTAACAATTTATTAAATATTTAAAACTTACGGTATAAATCTTTTATTTTAACATAGAACTGTATCTATTAGATATATTGGATCTTCTAACATACCAATATATTTATTTAAACATTACGAATGAGCCTAATAAATCTTTTATTTTGACCGGTTGTATATCCGTATGTTTTAAAATAACTATTTTTCATGTATATTCATCCGTATGTTAAAATAAATATTTGGTTAGATATTCATATGATTCCTATAAATAGGTTATGATCTAAATTTTTCATTACCTTCTTAAGATAGAATTAAATATACCTACTACTTAGAATTAAATATAATATTATTTCATATATACAACCGGACGGACTCCTCGATTCCGTTCCGTTAAATGTAACATATGTTTAAGCTAATACAAGTTCAAACATGGTGGAGAGCTAAAAGAAAACCATCATATCAATCTCCCATTGTTTTCTTCTCCTCTGCTATCAAATAGCTTTCATTGCTTTCGGTTTCTAACTAATTCCCTATGGCGGCCAGACCTAGATTTTTCTTTAACCTACTAGTTATTCTACTGATTCTAGAGAGCTCGTCGGCGGCCCGACGATTTGAAGAGTGCTACCGCGATTGTAGAAATAAAAGATACAGCACGGCATACTGTAGGATCGCATGTGGTATACCTCCAAACCCCTTGCTGGAGACGGACACTGACTGTGCAATGTCTTCGTGTAAGCATCTGGACCCAGGTAATAAAATTTATCTTCTGATCAACAACTTTGAGTAATAGGTTAAGTTATCAATCTAAAATTTTCATTCTTTTTTTTCTTGAAGACAGGGAGAAGATTGAATCATGTCTCGGCAACTGTTCCAAGATTTGTAAGAAGAAGAAGAATAAGGACTCTACTCGAGTTTGATGTCGAGTTTGATGATTGCGGAATATAATATATAGCTGTCTAGGTAAACAGAGTGTTCTCTGGTAAGTATAAAAATAATGGGACGACTGAGACATCACTATGACAGATATGTAGAAAATAATGGGACAGCACGTCTTCATCTTACTATGGTTTGGAAATTGTAACGAGTATGGTTATGTAAGTATATTGGAAAAATAATATTATTATATATGAATTGGCTTCACGTAAATTTATGGACGATGGAAGAACTCATCTTGCGTTTTACATTCATAATTAACAATTAGGTCTTGTTTGGTTTGTGAAATGAAAATGAAATCAGTTTTTTTTTCTCTTTCCTTTGAATTTTTTAAATGCCTATGTTATTTGTTGAAGGCATCTATGCAGAAACAGGAACAGATTATAGGAATTGTCAAACAATTAAGTGTTCCAGCAGTAAATGGAGTTTTGTCCATCTATTTGCTTCAAAGTATGCTATCAAGTATCGACTCTTTCATGTCCATAATTAAAAAAAAGGTGTTAGTGGACGTGCATCTATACATGGCATTGGTTATTTTGCATAGTCATGGAGACTTATAGCGGAGCCCCATGTCTGACACTTTCCATCTGTTTTCTGAAATTAGCTCAAAATTATAAATCAGAGATTCAGAGCTACTAGCAGCTCAAAGTTACGTAGCTCGAGCTTATAACTTTGCAGTCTGAGCTTATAATGGGTTTGGTAACTTTGGGTTATTATGGATACAAGAAATTACTTTGTGAACAAGATGTTAATTGATTATATTAAATAGGTGAAAACTATGTATAATTTTGATTTCGTCTGTAAAACTGAATTTTTTTTTCTTCGTGCTTCAATCCTGTTCACCTACTTTGCATACATTTCCATATGCAAAATGTTTTAGGCTTGTAGCAGAAATCCATCCTATTCTTGAACACATTGCCTTTTAGCAAATAATATAGGTGGTAGGATTTGACCTCAATGCCTGTAAGCCTTTTTGGATATATCAAATGAAAATTGCATACTTGTGTATTTGGCAGCACTGCAGATCTAAAGTTCTGTTTAGTGTACCTTGAATAATATGTTTGTACTTTAGCCACAATTGCCCGAAGTGATGCCAAGTTTAGGTTATGCCAAGTTGAGACATGTTGATGTGAGCAAAATCATTGATGAATGCCGCATGTCTTCTTGCATGTGCAAGAAGTTGGAATGTCATGTTAAGTTGGACACAATAAATTTAGACATCTTGTGTTTCATATCATATGTGTGACAGAAATGTTGTGGCTTGTGAGAATATCCAAGCAAAACTAAAAATTGACAAAACACGGGTTACACTTGCAAGAAAGAGTATTAACGGATTACAAGCTTGTCATAGCAGTAGTGATTGGGCCAAAGGCTTTGATTTTCGAAAGAGTATTAACGGATTCGTGTGGCTTACGTGAGATATTGCTTTTACGTGGAGCTTAAAAAATTAAATCAGTTGTGACATTGTCAACATGTGAGGCCAAATATATAAGTTGTCGCAACTTCAAGTGTTTGTCATGTGATTTAACTTAGAAGTCTAATTAAGGAGCTTCACATACCATAAGATTAGTCAAACATAGATCTATATCGACAATAATTCGGCTACCAATTTGGTTAATAATTCGATCTTCCATGATAGAAACAAACACATCTATAGAAAGTATCACTACATAAGGGAGTACATTGCAACGAAAGAAATCCGAAATGAAGTATGTGAAATCTCAAGACCAAGTCGTCATCAACATTTTCACCAAGCCACTCAAACAAAATGTTTCTTCAAGTTTAGAAGTCTACTTGATGTAAAAAATCAATTATAAGGAGGAGCGTTGGAAGATAAACTTTGAGTGAGCCCACAAATATAGTTGGTCCACTATCACAGGACTTTGTTTTGTCATTGACCGTTTCTTTTGTGTTTGATCTAATTTCTAGGACGTGCCATGTCTAGATTGTTCTAGATAATTTTAAAATATTTATGTTCTAGAAATGTCCTAAATATTCTCTCTCTCTCTCTCTCTCTCTCTCTCTATTTATATATATATATATATATATATATATATATATATATATATATATATATATTGAAAAAATTTATATATATATATATATATATATATATATATATATATATATATATATATATTGAAGAAAAGCGGCGCGTATATAAATTGAGACAAACAATGGTACAAAACCCGATACGGTCACGCAAACACGTGGACCCACGGGACCAAAATGTAAGTAACAGCCAGGAGACAACAGGCCACCGAAAGAAAACAAAAAAACCCCCCCAAAAGAAGCTACTCCCCCACTATAATAAGCAGGGGACCCCAGAGTCTTCAAGGTGATACCTCACTAGCACTTTAACCAGTTGTCTGTTAACTTCTCTGATTAGCCTTTGAGCCGACCAACCGATCCCCTCGTATCGGACTTTGTTCCGGTTTTTCCAGATCACCCAAATAACAGCCGCCGCCAAGACCCGGCGGGTGTGTCGATTGGGGGATTCCCACCACCGACACAACCTCCCCATGAAGGTCTCCCCTGACGTGATCCCCAACCTATCTTCAAAATGAATCCAAATTTCAGATGATAACAGGCTTTGAGAAAAAAAGATAAGTGGTTTCCTCCATGCTACTCCCGAGCAACATGAACATTTGGAGGCGAGAGAGAAGCCTACCTTTTGAACACCATCATTCGTCGGGAGCTTTTCTTTAACTGCCCTCCAAAGTAACACCGACCACTTCAACGGAATGCGAGGATCCCAGATCTCCGACGTTGCCGCGTCCCTGGCAAGATTAAGCCTTCCGATCTTCCATGTTGAGGCAAGTGAGAACCTCCCCTTCACCCCCAGATTACAGAGAAGCCGATACGGCTCTTCCGAAATTACAAGACCTGAGTGGATAAGGCGTTGGCCCGCCTCCTGCCCGAGCATAGCGAGGCAACGCTCCTCGTCCCAACCACCAACCGTCCAGAGTTCCCGAATCAGCGCAGGCGACCTCACGGGCACCAGGGACTCGCCGAGCCACCGTTCTGTGTCCACCTGAGCTTCCCCGCTCCCCAGCTGAACCCTAGTGTAGTCCTCTCCCAGATCCTGCCCCCGAAGGATCCTGCGCCATTGGTACGAAGCTTTTTGTCCAGCGAACAGGTCCGTCGGCCTCCGAAGTTTGACGTATTTTGCCTTGATGAATTGGCTCCACAGCAAGTTTTGGGACCGAAGCTTCCACCACATCTTGATGGAAAATGCGCTGACGACGTCCTCCAGCTTCTTGAGACCCAGACCCCCTTCCTCTTGAGTCCGCGACATGGTATCCCACGAACACCATCTATGCTTGTCTCGAAGGTCCTGAAGGCAACAAAGAAGCCTTCCAACTCCTCCAAAACGTGTTTCAGAGGACAGTTAGCAGCCAAGATGTGAGTGGGAATAGAAGATAGAACGTGCCTTAGCAGAATGAGCTTCCCACCCGGCGAGAGGACCTTGTTATGCCATCCGTCGATACGCTTCTTGATTTTAAGGAGGAGAGGCTCGAAGGCTAACGACGTACGCCGACCACAATAAAGTGGGCATCCCAGGTATTAGAACGGCGGTGAAACCACTTGACACCCAACTTCGAACGCAATCTCCTGACGACGAGCCTCTGCTAGTGAGTGGTGCATGTAGGCGATAGTTTTCCTCCTATTAATCTACTTACCCGAGCAATCTTCATACTGAGACAGGTACTTGTTGACGAGAGATAAGGTGATCTTGTCCGCAGCACAGAAAATCATCACATCATCGGCATAAGCCAAGTGTGTCACCAAAGGACAACCCGAGGGAGTATGGAACCTCCCAAAGCTCCTTTTGCAACCCAAACGGATGAGTTTCCGACTGAGGACCTCCATCGCGATGAGGAAGAGACTCGGTGAAATAAGGTCTCCCTGGCGCAGACCCCTAAAGGATTGGAAGAACCCCTTGGCCTCGCCATTAATGACGACCGAGAACCAACAGTTGCTGACAAGTCTCCAAATAATGTTGATAGCCCATTCATCAAAGCCTAATCTTCTCAAAACCCAAATGAGAAATTGCCAATCGAGTTTGTCATAAGCCTTCTCCATATCGATCTTGATCGCCACGTTGCCTCCCCGGTTCTTGTGTCCGATGGACGCGATTATCTCCTGTGCGAGAAGAATGTTGTCGAGGATCTCTCGGCCTTTAACGAAGCCGCTCTGTTCTGAGGAGATGATGCGGGGCAGTGAGTGGGCTAATCTGTTAGCGACAATCTTGGACAAGATTTTATTGAAGAAGTTACAGAGACTAATGGGGCGGAAGTCGGTGAACTCACCAGGCTTGTCCCTCTTGGGGACGAGGATGAGAAGAGTGTGAGTAACTGCCTTTGGGAGATGAAGTCCCTCCATGACGCCGTCACAGCCGCAACAATATCCCGGCTAATTGTATCCTAGCAATGTTTGAAGAATTTACCGGAGAAGCCATCCGGACCAGCACCGTTATTCCCTTCCATTTTGTCAATAATACCTTTGATTTCCTCCTTCGAAGCCTCCTTAGAGAAAGCCAAATTGTCGTCGTCGGAGATGATTGAGGGAATGAGCCAAAGGAGGTCCTCATCAGGAGAAACCATCTCTTTGGCAAAAAAATTGCTAAAGAATTTGATTGCTTCCTCTTGGATCTTCCACTGGCATGAAGTGGACGCCCCGTCCTCTTTCACGATGCTCTGGACGGACAAATTCTTCTGTCTGCTCTCCACACATGCGTAAAAAAACTTTGTATTTTTGTCGCCCTCAATGTCCCATTTGCAATTTGCCTTTTGTTTCCAAAATAACTCCTCAATATTGAGCCTCTGTTTCAACTTAGCCTGAGCGAGATGCATTGCGGCCCTGTTCTCCTCATTGTTGAGTTCGTCGAACTTCTCGTCGGCCATTGCGGCCCGCTTCTTAGCCTCCCTAGCTGCCTTGTGAATGTCCCCGAACGCTTGCCTACTCCACCGACCCAAGGCTCTTCTGGTGGCTTTAAGACGAAGGTTTAGCTGAATGATGGGGTTCCGATGCGAAATGGATTCCCAGGCACGGCCAACGGTCGAGTCGAAATCGCTGTGAGTTGTCCAGAAGTTCAAAATTTTGAATCTGGTCCCTCCCGTCCTCCTACTGGACTTCAAATCCACTAGGAGCGGTGAGTGGTCTGATTCCACCAAGCTGAGATGCTCCACCGTCGTCACAAACTCCCCCTCATTCCAAGCTTGATTCGGAAGAACCCGATCTAGTCCGGACGATTGCCTGTGACGACCTTCTCTTTTGTTGCACCAAGCAAAAGTATTCCCCGAGGACACCGGAGAGGAGAGACCCGCAAGAGAGATGAAATAAGCAAATTCTCGCATCGAGTGAGGGTCTGGAGGCCTCCCCCCGCTATTCTCAGAGGAGGAGACGATAGCGTTGAAATCCCCCCAGTCGCCCAGGGAGAGGAGTGATCAACCTGGATCGAGCTAAGATGATCCAGGGGCCTACCGATTCTGGAGGTGCTACCGTGAACCACCGTCAACATCGCCTCCTTTGAATTGGGAAGAACGAATGAAACAGTAAGCACTTGCTCAAACTGATGAATTACTTTGATGTTGGCCTCCTCCTTCGCCAAAATCCATATCCCGCTCTGGTTCTCCACCGCCAATTGAAAGCCGAGTTTAACCTTCACCTTGTTGATCTGCTCGCCAGACACTTTAGGTTCGATGTGTTATTGTCGGGACATAATTTTTCGATGGAAAACTGAGAAAATGAAACAATTGTAAAAACAATATTTCAAATCAACACTTCAAGGAAGGTGATTTTGAATTATGAGAATCTAAAAAGAATTCGTAATCAACAGCAATCGATCGTAGTACTTCTAAAAAGAAGATACAATCAGAATTACTGGCAGCAACGAAGAAGGTGACTGGCAAAAGATGGAAGAACTCCTGCTGGGGTGAATATTCATCATTGCTCAAAGCTTTATTCGCCTTACACGAACAGCTTCCAGGAACCAGCAAGTTCGTCGGAGAACTTGGAACACTCCTGCTCTTCTGACTCCTCGGATGGATACGAACTCCCGTACAAAAGCAACGCTGGTGCGGCGCCTTTCCTCTCTCTCTCGAAGGCTGCTGGAATTCGCAAGCAAATTCCGATCAAAACTGTGTTAAAGAACACTTATGAATTCTCTGTTTACTTGTGCTAAAAAACACTTCGTAAACTTTCTCTGGTGGCTTCTCTTACTTGTATATCACCAGCCTTGAGAGAGAGATGATGCCTTATATAGGCCCTGCAACAACTGTTCGGTTGCCACAAAGTTAGGGACGTGGTAATAACCACCCCGAACATATAGCAACCGCCCAGAACATGCAAATGCACGTTCTGCTGCAAGTTGCGCCAACAGCGCACACCCCGCGCTCTTTGCACTCTGTGCGACAAAGCGCGTACTGAACTGCGCACACTGCGCGCACTGTGCACATGGCACACGCAGTGCAACCAGAGTGCCCGCGCAACCCGCGCAACCCAGTGCAACCCCGCGCAACCCAGCGCAACCCAGCGCACCCAAGCGCAACCAAAGCGCAACCTGGGCACGCACCTGGGCAGTACAACTGGGCTTGCGCAACTGGGCAGCGCAACTTGGTTTGCGCAACGTGGCAGCGCAAGTTGCTCGCGCAACGAGCGCAACTAAAGCGCACTATGTGCCTAGTGACGATGCTGACGTGCTAAGTGCAAAGTGCGCCAACAAAACACCACATTACGCCTCATGAGCCCGAGTCCGAGTCCGAGTCCGAGTCGCTAAGCCCCTACGGGGCTTAGCTCCCATGGAAATGAATTTCCCAAGAGCAAAAAGCATGAATGTTTTTATTGTTGATTTAGCCTTTTTCCTATTAGAAAAATAACCCCACATGGCACACCCATGTGTACCTCCACACCACATGTGCATCTCTAAACTAGCAAAGCTAATATATAGAGAAAAAACTCCTTTGGTCTAGCCGATGTGGGACTAAAATTCACTTAGAAAAAGACCAAACCCCAACAATCTCCCACATATCTCTATATATGGGTATAAGTGTTCCCCACAGTAACTGTCCATCATGCATTAGGAGAGATATCGCTGACGACTTGAATCTTCCCGTATGGTTCAAACAACAGACTATAATACAAGAATGGACTAAGCCTTGAATTCTGCATCATAGCTGAAATTCTTTCCACTCACATAATGTAGTTACATGTGCTTCTGGCGACACATTAAAGGCCATGTGCCAGCCTGGTTTCAGTGTATAATTTTGGACGTCTACAAGTTTACCCTCAAGAGACGGCCTGATTTCCCTTTGTCCATACACTATAGGTGAGTTCATTATAAAGAGACATGGCATGAAGCGCTTTACGCTTCCCTTGCAGTGCTACGCCGCTATGACATGGCTTAAAGCCAAGGCATTACCCCTCTCTGTGAATCACCCCATATCTGGGAACCTTTGTAGTGTCATACTACTGTAGCATGAGGCAACTGCCTCTTTGTAGTGCCAAACTACTCAGTATGAAGCCTTAGGCTCCCTTGCGGTGTTATGCCGCAACGACATGGCTTGCAAGGCCGAGGCTTTATCCCTAACTGGGTACCTCATCGTGGTGTCATGCCACTGTAACATGAGGAACTCCTCCTCTTTGTAGTGTTGACTACACCCCTCTTTATTTTAATATACAGCATTAGCCTAACTGCCTATTTGCGGTGCTACGCCGCTGTGACTTGGCCTGCAAAGCCGAGGCTTTATCCTATTCCTGGGCAGCACCCCACATATAGAAACCTCATCGTGGAGTCACCCCACTGTAGCATGGAGTTTTACTCCTTGTAGTGCTGCTCTACCGTGCTTCCTGTAAAGCACACCAGGCATTCACTCTGCCTGAGAACTCATTAAGGCAATTAAGCCAACCCTCCCACAGGAACCATTTTTTGCAGAAAATAACAGTAGACAATAGTGGTTATAGGGCCGTAACCTCTCCATGCCCAATAGAACATGTACCCACCGTTCCTGATATTCTTCCGATTAGTGGTCCTCCTTTGAACCAAAAGCTAGATGCCTAGTAGATAAATCTTTGAACTAATAGCATAAAACTTTATAGTATGAATACAATAATACAATATCAGAATGCCTTCAAGCCCATTTTACAAGCTGTGTCATCAACCAGCTGGCGCTTGAGGCCCTTGGTGAACGGATCCGCCAGGTTCTCCTGACTCCGAATATCAATCACTACAATAACACCTCTTTTGATAAGATCGTGTACTGCCCTGTGCTTCAACCGCACAGTCCACTTCTTCTCCTTGAAGAGGTCATTTGATGCGACCGCCGCAGTCGCCCGGTTGTCGCAGTATAGCGGTATCGCCGATATTTGCGACCCAACCACTGGAAGATCATACATGAGCTCCCGAAGCCATTCTGCTTCCTCGGCTGTGGTATCAAGTGCAAAGAACTCAGATTCCAAGGATGACCGCGAGAGCATAGTCTGCTTCTTCGACTTCCACGATATAGCAGCTCCACCCATTGTGAAAATGAATCCACCTGTGGACCTCTCGCTCTCCACCTCTGAGCACCAGCTGGCATCATTGAAGCCTTCTAATACCGGCAGATCTCCGCTGTAGTACAGTGCATATGTCTGAGTCTTCTTGAGATATCTCATAACCCGTTTTACAGCTTTCTAGTGTTCAGCACCTGGGTTGCTCGTGAAATGACTCAGCATTCCCACGGCGAAAGATATGTCAGGCCTTGTGGCAGTAGTAGCATACATCAAACTTTCGATTACGCTTGCATACTCCAGCTGCCTGACGCTTTCCCCTGAATTAGGCTTCAACTTCATATCACACCTATACGGCGTATCGATCCCTGGAAGATCCCGATACCCATAACGAGTGATCATTTTTTCAATATAATGAGACTGTGACAGCGCTAGTCCAGTGTCTGTCCGGATGATCTTGATCCCTAAGATCACATCAGCTTCCCCTAAGTCCTTCATATTGAACTTGCTTGAGATAAACTTCTTTGTCTCCGTGACACAGCTAATATCCGTACCTAGGATAAGCATGTCGTCTACGTACAGACAAATGATCACACCTCTTCCATCAGCGAACTTCGTGTAAACACACTTGTCCGTATCGCTGACCATGTATCCATTTAACCTTATAACTTTGTCAAATTTCTCATGCCACATCTTGGGAGCCTGTTTAAGACCTTACAAAGATTTCACCAACTTGCAGACTTTGTCTTCAAGACCCCTGATGACAAATCCCTCTGGCTGTTGCATGTAAATCTCTTCGGTCAGCTCGCCATTTAGGAAAGTCGTATTCACATCCATCTGATGTATCACCATCTTATGTATTGCTGCGAGAGCAATTAACATTTTGATGGTGGTCATCCGGACTACTGGAGCATACGTGTCAAAATAGTCAATCCCCTGCTTCTGAGAAAAACCCTTGGCTACCAACCTAGCCTTGAACTTGTCAATAGTTCCGTCTGCTTTCATCTTCTTCTTGAAGATCCATTTGCATCCGATGGGTTTCGCTCCTTCAGGAAGATCAACCAACACTTATTTGAGGTGATGGAATCAATCTCATTGTCAATCGCCTCCTTCCAGAAAACCGCATCTCTGGTCTTCATCGCCTCATCGTAGATAAGCGGAATGCTTCCACATGATAGGTGACAAAGTCACTTCCGAAGTCCTTCGGCCTCCTCACTCGCTTCATTGACGGCTCAGCGAGATCTGGTTCAACCGTTGTTTCAACAACAACATCTTCTTGGACCACATCTTCATTAAAGACCTGTGCACCCTCATTATTCTCCGGAACATCCGCAAGAACAATATTCTTGTGCCTTGCAAATTTGTCTTCAAAATATTCTGCGTCGCGAGATTCAATGATATGATTTGACTCAATATCAAGAAATCTTCGAGCATCACTCTTCTCGGCATACCCCAAGAAGATCGTCTTAGTAGTCCTTGTCCCAAGCTTCTGAATCTTCAAATCTGGAAGCTTGACATACGCCAGACACCACCACACTCGAATGACATTCATGTTAGGTCTGACCTTGAACCATAGTTCATGAGGAGTAATATCTGAAGTTGCATGAGGTACTCTATTTAGAATAAAAGTGGCCGTCAATGCAACTTCTCCCCAGTAGCACTTAGGAAGGCCAGCAGTCAACAACATTGATATAATCATTTCTGTTAACGTTCTATTCTTCCTCTCTGCTACTCCGTTTGATTGAGGAGAGTACGAAGCCATAGTCTCATTGACAATTCCATGTCCTTTGTAGAACGATGCAAATTTATGAGACCTGTACTCCCCACCTCGATCACTTCTTATCCTTTTGAGTTGTTGTCCAGTCTGCCGCTCAGCTTCGGCTCTGAACTCCTTGAACTTCTCGAATGCTTCGTCTTTAGCCTTCAGCAAGTAGACGAACGCATACTTCGAGAAGTCATCGATGAAGGTTATGAAATACTTTATCCCGGCCTTTGTAGAGAACTGTTTGAAGTCACAGATATCGAAGTGTACAAACTCCAGAAGATCTGTACTTTGATTAACCCGAGTAAAGGGTTTCCTTGTGATCTTTGTTTGAGCACAAACTTCACATTTCTCTACCTTACCCCCACACTTGGAGATAAGTCCTAGACTAGACATTCTATTTATTCGTTTACAATGAACATGTCCTAGCCTATGATGCCACAACTCAAGAGTATAAGCAGAAGGAGTGATTTCATTAATCACATTAATTACATTGGACTGATTTACAAGCTGAATTTTGAACATTCCTTCGGTATAAAAAGCTTTCCCAAAATATGTTCCCTTGATAGACATCACCATCTGGCCAGCATTAATGTCCATCCTGAGGCCTGCGTTACAGAGTAGGCCTCCTGAGATCAGGTTCTTAGCGACAGCAGGTACGTGCTTCACGCCTTGAAGCGTCAGAGGCTTCCCCGAAGTCAGCTTCAACACCACCATCCCGATCACGAGCACTTCAGTTTGTGCCTGGTTCACCATCAAAACCACTTCAGAAGTAGGTGTGTAGGTGGTGAACCACTCCTTACTGGAGCAGACATGGCAGGAGGCTGCAGTGTCTACCCACCAGTCAGAGTCAGTCCTTACCGCATCAACCTGTACAATCATAGCAACAACGTCAGTGATCATAGATACCTTGCTAGGCTCTCCTTGCTCTGATTGCTTGGTCTTTGCTTTGCATTCATTTTTGAAGTGGCCCTTCTTGCCACACTTGAAACAAGACATCTGAGACTTTGCCTTCTTTCGCTTGAAGGAAGTCCCCTTTACGTTTAGATTGTTAGGGTCCTTCTTCTTGCTGTGGAAAGCTACCTGCTTTCTCCTTGGTTCCATGGTATGAACCAGATTGGCGTTAGCCAATTGCTTGGACAGTGTGTCCATCTTCAGTTGAGTCCGCATCTGATCCTCAACATAGATTTCCTGCAAGAAATCTTCAAGGCTGATCTCAAGCTTCTTTCTATGCATGTTTGCATAGAACTTACTCCACCCAGCGGGGAGCTTTGAGACAATACCTCCAACAACAAACTTGTCGGGGAGGGGCATCGCCTCGTCTTCCAACTTCTGTCGCAGCTTCAGAAATTCTTTTACCTGCGACAACATGGACTTCTCGTCCTCAAAGAGCCATTTGTGATATTTTTCAACCACAAATATCTTGCTCCTGTTCTTGTCTTCTTCGTACAGTTTCTCTAGAGACTTCCATATGTCTCTGGCAATAGTCTTCTTACTGTAGGATTCTGCTAGGAAATCCTCCATAGCATTCAGGATAAGCAGCCTGCAAATGCTATTCTCCCTTCTCCATTTGGCCTGAAGTTTAGTAGCCGCAGTGATTGCGGCAGCAGACCCAGTATCTGGAACAGTAGGTTCCTCTTCAAGCAGCACGTGATCAACGTCTCTGAGTTGAAGAGTGAGATAAACCTTCCTCTTCCAGACTTGATAATGCTCTCCATCAAACTTTTCTAACTTACATAAGTCAGTGTTGAGGAGTGAAGCATTAAAGTTTTCCATCGTAGCAATAAAGCTTTGAGATTGTTATTGCCGGGGAACAATTTTTTGATAGAAAACTGAGAAAATAAAATAATTATAAAAACAATGTTTCAAATCAATACTTCAAAGAAGGTGATTCTGAATTACGAGAATCTAAAAAGATTTCGTAATCAACAGCAATCGATCGTAGTACTTCTAAAAAGAAGATACAATCAGAATTACTGGCAGCAACGAAGAAGGTGACTGGCGAAAGATGGAAGAACTCCTGCTGGGGTGAATAATCATTGTTGCTCAAAGCTTTATTCGTCCTATACGAACAGCTTCCAGGAACCAGCAAGTTCGTTGGAGAACTTGGAACACTCCTGCTCTTCTGACTCCTCGGATGGACACGAACTCCCGTACAAAAGCAACGCTGGTACGACGCCTTTCCTTTCTCTCTCGAAGGCTGCTGGAATTCACAAGCAAATTTCGATCAGAACTGTGTTAAAGAACACTTCTGAATTCTCTGTTTACTTGTGCTAAAAAATACTTCGTAAACTTTCTCTGGTGGCTTCTCTTACTTGTATATCACCAGCCTTGAGAGAGAGAGGATGCCTTATATAGGCCCTGCAGCAACTGTTCGGTTGCCGCAAAGTTAGGGACGTGGTAATAACCACCCCGAACATGTAGCAACCGCCCAGAACATGCAAACGCCAACTGTTCGATTGCCACAAAGTTAGGGACGTGGTAATAACCATCCCGAACATGTAGCAACCGCCCAGAACATGCAAACGCACGTTCCGCTGCAAGTTGCGCAAACTGTGCACACTCCGTGCTCTTTGCACTCTGTACGACAGAGCGCGTACTGAACTGCGCACACTGCGCGCACTGCGCACACGGCGTACGCAGCGCGCCCGTACAACCCGCGCAACCCGCGCAACCCAGCGTAACCCTGCGCAACCCAGCGCACCCAAGCGCAACCTGGGCGTGCACCTGGGCAGTACAACTGGGCTTGCGCAACTGGGCAGCGCAACTGGGCTTGCACAAGTGGCTCGCGCAACGAGCGCAACTAAAGCACACTATGCGCCTAGCGACGATGCTGAGCACAAGTGCAAAGTGCGCCAACAAAATGCCACATTACGCCTCATGAGCCCATGAGCCCGAGCCCGAGTCCGAGTCCGAGTCGCTAAGCCCCTACGGGGCTTAGCTCCCATGGAAATGAATTTCCCAAGAGCAAAAAGCATGAATGCTTTTATTGTTGATTTAGCCTTTTTCCATTAAAAAGATAACCCCACATGGCACACCCATGTGCACCTCCACACCACATGTACATCTCTAAACTAGCAAAGCTAATATATAGAGATACAACTCCTTTGGTCTAGCCGATGTGGGACTAAAATTCACTTAGAAAAAGACCAAACCCTAACACGATGAACCCTAAAATGTAAATTTTGTGAATCCTGCAGAGGGTTTTAATGCGACTAATAGTGGGGTGATTAGCAATCCCCCGCAGGTTCCATATCAACATCTTAGACATTAACAGGTTCCTTGGAAGATTTACTGTGAGATTTGGAAGTCGCTCTGGTGTGCCTCGTGGAGTCCCCTCCAAGCCTCTCGACAGGTTTCGCCTCCCCCGGGTCATGGACCTGTCTTCTTGTGGAGAGGGACCCTTCGTCTTTCCTCTCTATGTGAAGCCCATCTATAGACAGGACCCCACCTCCCATAGGGGAACCATGAGCGGACGGCGGCAGGAATTGCCCTTCCTCCAACTCCACCACGATGGAGAACGCCGGGGGATCCGATGCTCTAGGAGCCTTGTTACCCTGTGTCAGCACCTGCACCACATTATGAGTATCGCTGGGAACCTTGTTGGGGACGGTGGGAGGGACAACCTCCGTGGCTTCCGAGGGAGATACCGCAACTCCAGGAGGAGCCGATAGGCTTCGGACTAAGATTCCCCCGGGACGATCCACTCCATCCCCTAAGGACTGAATGGTGATCACTTCAGCAGCACTTTCGGGGATCTTCTCAGAGTCCGTGGTGGCAAAAATTGTGGGATGCCTGGGCGTGGACGAAGAGGGCTTATATATATATATATATATATATATATATATATATATATATATATATATATATATATATATATATATTATATATATATATATGTGGAAGGATATTGCACCAAACTTATTGCATCAATTGTTGCACCAAACAATCTCAACCACACATTTATTTCTATCATGTGGTTATAAAACAATCCATAAAGTTGTTGCCACGTCATCATGTTCTATAACCACATGATTGAAATAAAATGTGTGGTTGAGATTGTTTGGTGCAATAATTGATGCAATAAGTTTGGTGCAATATCCCTCCTCATATATATATATATATATATATATATATATATATATATATATATATATATATATATATATATATATATATATATAAAGTTGGGTTTCGGTTTCTTTCGATAACGCGACACATGAACCCAAGCCCAACCCGATTTTTGATCGGTTTCAAATATTTTAATCCAAATCCGAGTCCGAACCCGAGTATATATTTTCAAAACTAACCCAACCCATTAGCGGGTTTACCCGACCGGACTCGGGTTTAGCCCGCTTGAGTTGAACCCTTAGTTCGGAGCAATCTACTATTGCTTTGTCTAGCACTGAAGCCGAATAAATGGCTACGCAAGAGTGCATTAATTTGGCTGAAGTCTTTGATGAGAGACATTCCCTCTAAAGTTGATTATGTTGTGGCGATAATTCTGATAATGAAAGTGCACCCCCCTCCCCTAACCCAAAAAATAAAGAAAGAAAAAAAATCTAATCTTTCACAGGAGAACGAAGCAAATTCTTACGAATTAGTGCATCTTACCTTTTGGTAGTAAGAAGTAGTTTTTCTTTTCGTATTATTATGGGGATAGACCAAGTCTGCAGCAAGGTGTCAATTATAGAGCATTCTACTTTATGCTGGTAGAATTTTTATGCAAGTAGTTGTTGTTTTTTTAGGAGAGTTTGTTATGCTTCTAAGTCTATAAAATAGTAAAATCTGATGTCTTTATAAAATAGTACAATCTGATGTAACCATTCCTCATGGGATTTTTTCAATAATACATTTCATGACTCTCCAATGTCCACTTCCTCTTGAGTAGTTCTCTGTCCTCCTTTTTGTTATAAAAGCCTCAAATCTACATAATAACACTCGACTAAATCTCTCGAACTTAAACCGAAAACCTAAAACAACTAAACCTATATACCACTTGTAGGGATCAAATGAGCCAAGCCGTTCACGAGCTGCTCGAAACTTGGCTCGATAAAAGCACGTTTGAGCTCGGTTCGTTTAGTAAACAAGCTGAGCTCAAGCTTCACTTTCGAGCTCGTTTAATAAACGAGCCAAGCTCAAGCTTAGAACTACTCGACTCGTTTGAGCTTGCGAGCTGGCACATTTATGAGCTTGTGAGCTGGCTCGTTTAGGAGCTCGTATAGGAGCTTGTTTAGAACCTTATTTGTTCTTTGTTGAATTCTAATTATATATCATTAAATATTTATATGTCCTTAATAATTGATAATAAGGAAAAAATTTAATTTAATTTTTATAAATATATCATTAATATTACAGGTACTTGAATTCAAACATAACTAAATTGAAATCGAGCTTGTTAAGCTTGAAATCAAGCTTACTGAGCTTGAAATAAAGTTGAGCTTGCTTGAAATCAAGCTTAACGAGCTTGATTTTGAGCTTATCAAACTTTTTTATCAAACTTGAATCAAGCTTGCTTATCAAGCCAAGCTCGAGCTCAAACCTAGCCAAGCTCAAGCTTATAATATGTGTTAGAAATATTTTCTTTTATTTCTTGAAAATTTGTATATAAAAAAAATTTTAAAGTTACCGGCCGTCGGGGAAGTCGTGCACGAAGCACTGTCCTAAGAGTTAATCCGGGTCTATATGCAGACTTTTTTCGAATGCTCCTGGTGGTAAAAACCCCCGCTCTACCGGTTTTCTTTCATCGCACACAACTTGGGGAGATTGATCCGAACATAGCTTTTACCCAGAAGATAGAATAAAAAATTGAGGAGAGAAAAACTTTCGTGGTTTTTAGAGGAAAAGAATATCAAATTCTACCATGTCCAAACAACAAGACTATGAGAATATATAGGTTGCCTATAACAATAGGTTTTAATAGAAATTAATATAATTTAATGGACATAAAAAATCACCTAATAAACAACCAAATAAAAATAGCCATTAAGGTATTGATTAGAAAATAATGGTGATTGAAAATTAATTTTTTATTATTACCAATAATTACAACAATCTCCCAAAAACCAAGTTTCGAAAAACTACGATAACAACATCCAAAAGAGTAGAAAATAAAGAATTTTTGCATTTTTTTAGAAGAGAGAGGACCTCAATATATATATATATATATATATATATATATATATATATATATATATATATATATATATATATATATATATATATATATGCTATTCTCAGTATTACAACAATCTCCCCAAAAACCAAGTTTCGAAAAACTAAGATAACAACATCCAAAAGAGTAGAAAATAAAGAATTTTTGCATTTTTTTAGAAGAGAGAGGACCTCAATATATATATATATATATATATATATATATATATATATATATATATATATATATATATATATGCTATTCTCAGTCCTCTCCAACGGACAGGTGAATAAAGACAATTTAACCCAGACATTACAAAGGAGAATAAGGACCAATAAACACAGAGGAAAATGATAAAAACGTAGGAGCAATGGAATTAATGTTGAAAAAATTAATGATCCAAACATTCAGAATTTAAAAAAATTAAACGACCATGAGCAACAAAATATTTTTTTAAGGTATTAAACCAAACCTGACCAGAAAATCGGATCGGCGTTCGGCGCCAGCAGATGTGGGTGTGTACTCGCATTCGTTACGCACGCCGAATTGAATCGAACCAGGTCGATCGGAGGGCGACGCACGCGTGTGGCCCACTGGGCTACTCACACAAGATCATAAGGGAGCAAAAAAGGGAGATAGATATCTAATTGTCCTCATATGGCTTGGTCCAGCCGATGTGGGATTAAACATGTAGAGGAAAGTAAAATTTTTTAATGTGTGTGAACACAGCCAACAATCCCCTCCCCCCCAAAAAAATAAAAATAAAATAAAGTTCAGAAGTAAAAGAAGAAGAAAGAGTAAGAGAAGAATAAGAGAAGGGTATAAAGAAAGAAGAATAAGAGAATTTATGGACAGTTATATACTATGCATAAATGAGAGGGACTACAGCCTTGAATCTCACTTAATGACTATTGTCTTTGTCTGAAGAAGAGCTGATGGACTACGCCTTAATCAGACTTCTTGAACCAGATTCAAAAATAACACACATAGTACGCTAGAGGTTCTTGAGTCTATCGCGTGACGCGTTTGATTGGCCATGCGCACATTTTCATATTCATGAAAGTTGTCTAGGATCACCTTGTCTTATAGTCGCAACCTTCACGACCTTTCATATAGGTAAGTCCTCAAGGGTTGGTGCTAGGATTCAACCCTGCATACCATGCTTGGACATATTAAGAGTTAAAACTCACCCTAACCATATTACACCAGAACACTGTCACCATAGGGATGTGGTATATCTATGTACACATGTACAGTCTCTTGGTCATTTATTTTAAGAGAATTTAATATCAGAGTCAGTATTCTATAGTAGTCACCTAGTCCAGCTTGTTCCAACCCATTGAACTGACTTCATGGAATCTCCAGTTAGACTCGGTTGGGTTGCCACTATTGGTGTTTAACTTATGGGCTTAACCCCAACCCCCTCGATGATACTAGGATTAATTTTCAGGACAAACTCTTCGTTAAGAGTAAACAGACTCTTCGTCAAGAGATCTGTAAAGTTATTTTATGGATTTTATAGTCAATAATAACATTTTTTAGGCTATTTTAATGTCTTGAAACGTAGTTGCATGTACCTGTTTATCTTAGAATTCACAAGATCATGCTTCTAGCATAATTTTAAAATAACAAGTACAAAAATATGTAGATCATGTAAAATATAAAATATCTGAGTCATACAACTTTAGTACAAGATGTGATTGAAGATAACATTTTAGAATATATTATACTCTTAATTAGTTATGATATATTTGTTACATAAACGTCAAGAGATGTGTGAAACCCATATTTTTGTAATTAATTAATAATAGTGTTTTAGTATTAATTTTAGTAAATCTATCATTATTATTATTATTATTATTATTATTATTATTATTATTATTATTATAATATATTTTTGAGTGCAAATTATTTCAAAATTAAATAATAATAACAAGGACTTTTGATTTAGACCCAGACCCGAGTCCGAACCCAGACCCAGGCCTGAGCCCGAACCCAATCCCATTTTCTTTCTTTCCTAAAAAGTCTAATTGGTTTATTTTAAAATATATATATATATATATATATATATATATATATATATATATATATATATATATATATATATATATATATATATATATATATATATATATTTTTTTTTTTTTGGGCTGGTCCCGAAGGACCAGCATAATCGTGCGTGACCCACTCCCTCCTTTTCCCTATTCTTTCTCACTACATTTTCTTCTCACCACATCTCTAACCAACGTACAGGAGAGTTTTCCTCCTTCTCCTTAATAACACTCACCCCAACTCTTCTCCTCGCAGATCAAAAGCCCTCATCTTTCTCTCCAAAAGAGAAGCACCCAAACCCCTTCTCTTCACTTCTCCCTAGAAACCCTCTCCCCGAGCTCCAAACCGGCGCCCCCTTCGGAGCTCCTCCGCTCGAACTCGCCCCGCGCCGAGCTCTCTCCCCCGACCCCAAACCCTCCGGCCGACCACCCCCTTCTCGGCCGACCGCCGACCAGCGCGCCCCGCGCCGAGCTCCCCCGCGCGCCCTAGTCGCGGCCACCCTCGCGGCCGAGCCCCCGACGCCGCTGTCCCGCCGGCGCCCCCGCCGACAGCCCCTGTCGTCCGACGGCCGCCCGTCTCCCCGCGAGCGCCAGCCCCCGCCGAGCTCCTCGGCCAACTGCCAGAGCTTCGGCGCCCCTCTGGCTGAGTACCCCGCTGTTCCAGCGTTCCCTGGCCGTGCCCTAGCTTCTGTGTTTTCAGCGTCCTTTGTCGACGTTTCGAATCAGCGCTGTTTCGGGAATATCTTGCTGTTCGGAGCTTATTTCTTTCTTTCTATTTTTCATCTGAGAGCGCTAGCAGAGCAATCCGAGGTATAACCCCCTGTCCTGCTCATTTTATTATTTAGTCGATGATGAAATGGTCCCCAATTCCCTTTGGGAACTCGATTTTAGCGACGTCGTAATTTTTCGGGACTTTCGGAAAGGTCCTGTGGATTATTTTGGATTTTCGGAATATTTTGGGAATTGATTTTGATATGTTTTAGCTTTCCGGATTTTTCCGGGAACGTTCTGTGATTTGTGGGATTGGAATCGGACTTCCGAAATTATTTCGGGTCGTCCCGATTATTCTGTGGATTGGTTGTGGATTTTTATATATATATATAAATTCGGGTTTTTCCCTTGTTTGGAATTTGCAGGAAATTATCGGCGCCAATTCCCAGTTTTTGGGTTGACCAAAAACAGAGGAGATGCTGCCGGATTTTTTCGTAAATCCTGGATTATTTTAAAAAGGAATTTAAAATGATTTCGGAATTTTATTTGATATTCGATTTTGGGTGACGACCGTATCGGTCAATGGACCCGGCTAAGTGCAAACGAAACCGGCCCCGCCCGGACGTTGAGGCAATTAGCCAAGATGAGGATTGGACCATATCTGAGACTATATTTTTACCTTTATTTTTACTATTTAATTTCTTTTTTAAATTTATTTAATATTTCAGTTTAAGACTAACGGCGGTTTTGTCTTATTTCAATTTATGTAAATAAATTGTAATGGGCATAAGCCCAGCTGGCTGTGGTCTATAACTGTATAGCTTAGAATTTCTTGTTATTTCTGGTTTTACGAGTTTTTAATATTTAACGATTAAATTGACTAAAAGTATTTTCGTATAAAATTAATTAATATTTTCTCACCTAAAATTGACAAGTTTAGTATTAATTAAAAAGTCACGTATTTCTCACTAAATAAGAAAATTAGCTTTATATTTATATTTATAGAAAATACCAAGTTTTCCTAAAATAATCTGGCAGCGACGAAGTTTTCCCGAATTCAAAGTTAAAATGACCTTTTCCCTCGTATTAAATCAACGCACTAATTATCGTATTTTTCTGTGTTTGGTTAATTTAAGAACTAAAATTGGACTAGGACGCAAATAGAGATTTCAACTAGCGTAGCTAAGTTGGTAAACCTGATATCTGAGTCTATCTCTCGATTGTAGGAATTCGAGGACGACTCTAACTTCCCATCTCGAAGTCTTCTACCTTTCCAGTCATTTCCCTTGAGGCAAGTATAGTTATGTTAGTTTACAGTTATTTATTTAATCGCTTACTGCAAGTCTAAACCACGATGCAAACACGAAACTCTCATTGAGAGTACTGTACTACTGGGGACTGAGGCCGATGATCAGGCCGATAGATAGATTTTCCTTTTTCTGCATTTTGTTATTTCAAATTCAGTTATTTCATTTTCAGAACAATGTTTCCATTTTGTATTTGAATTTCAAAGTTTAATGAAGTTTATTTCCGAAGTTGAGTTGTGACAAATAGTGTTTTGTATGGTTACCTGCTACTGAACAGCTTACTGCCGCCGTCTCAACAACGGTGCAGGCTGGGCATGATCCGGTTCGACCTATTTAGTTGGAATCGGATCGTGACATGTTTTCAGTGGTGGCCCATGCAGGTCGTACAACAACTTATGAAAACATACCTAGAAACAATTAGAACACTAGAACATTGATTTGTCACGACATAGGACCGAATTATATAAATAAATATTTTAGTTTGATTATAGACTGGTAGGATACCTTGCTTATGTATGTACCCTAAACCTTCCAGATTATGGCCAAAGGAAAGACTACCCGGTCCGGCCCTGCTGACGATGAGGTGTCGTCAACTGATCACACCCCTTCTCAAGCACGCCGGGACCCACCTCCCTTGCAGCTGACAGACCGTCCCTATGCTGCACCTGTAGCCTCCCTTCCCGAAAATTTCAAAATATTTTTTTATTATTTATTTGATTTAAATAGTGATTTTAGAATTTTAAATAATTAAATAGTTAATTATTACGGTGGATGATTTTTAGCCATAGTGGTATTGGAGTACAAGGTGACTGGAAATCGTGGCACTGATAGTGCAGTGGCGTGCCTAGACTAGTGTATTAGCCATGCCAAGGAAGGCCGAGCCATAGTGATGTCCTAACTAGAAAAACCAGGCCAAGTTATGACATGACCATTATAATAGTTTAATTATTCATTATTATATTATTGACGTCTAGGTGACCCGGTCGTACCAAACTAGTCAACTGGACCTGAACTGAGCCCAAGCCCACGTAGTCATGCGGGACGCCTATGACATTCGTGTTGATGTACCTTGGTATGATGGTGTCGAATTCCGTTTTAATTATCTGATGAATATTTTCTAAGTATTCTTAATTAAATATTAAATACCATTATTGATTTATTAAAGTCCGATATTATTATTATTTTATTTTTTGGGAGTGTTATCTAATATTATTATTTTATATTAGTTTATTGACTAACTATAATATATATATATATCTATATATATATATATATATATATATATATATATATATATATATATTATATATACACGTAGTGTATTATGGTGTGTGTTATATATATATATATATAGATTATATCTATATATATCTATATAGATATATATATATATATATCTATA